>JBBPSU010000509.1:0-11702 GCA_038093755.1 Tylopilus microsporus | reverse complement strand
CAGCCGTGCACAGTCGAGGCTGTACGAATAAGAAAGTGGAGTCATACGATGAGCGAATGGAAAAAGGGAAGAAAATCATACGATACGTTAGCCAATGAAAGGAGGAAAAAAGGGTGAAATCGTAACAATCCCACTGATCTATTTCGTGTGAGATACATCTGTGCCTTGACAAAAATGTCGCCTACCTGAGAGTTGCATTGTGGCGTGTAAGTTTTCTTCTTCTCTCTGGGCCCTCAGGGATTAGGGAAACAAATGGTCGGGGTGCTCCGCAACAAGATTTGCCACTACCAGGGCAGTAACATCACCAAGCTTGGTCAAAACCACGTCGACCCAGAATACAATTGCTAAAGGTGCAGGCTTGGTTTGAATCCCCTCGCTGCAATGGTGCAAAAGAGCCTGCGGTACTGGAAGAGAAGGTCCAGGAAACAGATCTGACTAGCTTGGTCGAGGGGAATAAGCCGAAGAACGCATACAGGAAACAGATGATGCACGTATGCGGGCAACGTCTGCCATAGATTGGCACGCACTGTTGATGGCTGGCCCTTGCTAGATCAGAGCATTGAACAGTGCAAGTATTGTACTGGAACAAGTGTGAATGAGGCCGTGCAGTGCGGCGTCCCACGTGGATTCACAAATGCACTGTGTGATGATGGGCATATCTTGTGGACGAGTTGAAAGTCCAAGGTTGCAAGCTTGTCGACAGCCCAGCTGACAGTGGGCTGTGAGCCAGACACATGTGGGCACATCACAGACAGGTGGGCAAATGCTGTCAAGCTGGAGACAGTGTCAGTGGTAGGGGCTGACTTGGGTTCTGAGTTGGTCTCGCTGGTGGACAGGGAGGATACAAAGATGTTGCAGTGGCACGGACAGTACTACACTCTGCTTTAACAAGTATCAGTCCTTTTATCAGTTTCGGATACATAGTCATCTCAGTCTTATATTCCAGAGGGCGGTCGTTGCGCGAGAACAGCGCCTCAAATGCTTCATTGGAATTGTCTGTCTGTGTAGAGGTTAGACAGAACAACACGAGACAGGCATAGTGAGAGCACCTCTCCACCACAGAATCGGACAGTCTGCCATAGCTTGTCTTCCTTGGCCCTGAGTGCGAGCAACACCTCTCGCCGAGCAGTTGACATTCCACCCCGAAGGTCCTTGTCTCTCCTGACTTGCAAGCAGCGACTTGTACTTCCTTTGCCACTATCACTTTTTTTTTCCTTCTTCAGGGAAGTGACAGGTGGGAGAGCCTCATCTGGGTCCGGGGGTGGGCCGTCATTGCTTTCATAGTCAGACCCACCTCCCCTCGTATGCCGTGTCTCACGCGACATGATGTCGAGACAAGTCAGGGTCGGTCGAAACTGATATGTTTCGCTGATAGGTATGAGTTGTAATCAGCCTTGTGGATTCTTTGACCAGCAAGGACCATCTGGCCGTGGGCCTCTCTCACCATCATGTACAACCCCGAGCATATAAGCACCACATTGTGGGATGTCCGTCAACCTGGGCTCTTTCCGTTGCTTCAATTGCCCTTCTTCAAGTTGATTCTTTTCACGGTCATTGGAGCGCCGTGCAATTCCAAGGTCTTTGCTCTTCTCATCGTTCCACGCTTCGGGGCACACATCCACTAGAACATGGATCTCGATCCTGCAAGACACAGGGTTGACGCGCGCACAGATCATTTTCCGCTGACAGTTGCTGACGGTGTTACTTGGAGCAGTTGGTTGAACAGGGGAACTGATGTGGGTACACGTCCGGACTTGCTCTGTCTGAGTAGTGGATCTCAGAGGATGCTCACAAGCTCATCGCCCATTATGAGATGAGTCATGGGAAATATTGTGAAAAGTACATGACTTCAAGTACACTATGTTGGAAGAGCAGTCATATTCCTTCATCTGGAGGTTCGGGTGGAAGTGGGGCCAAGCAAGGTCTTTTTTATTGAACCACTCCTCTGGAGACTTCTGCGAACGCAATTGTACATCCTCCATGCAGATCTTCGAGGATATCCACGTTCAAGAAAATGATTTGGTGTCTATCAAAGGCAACATACAGGGAACAAACAACCCGTGGACAACTCAGATGGCGAAGCGACACCCTCTGTGTTGTGACATGCATGTACTTCTAGACAACATCCCTGGCATACAGTGTGGCTGGGATACGTCTCCCAAAAGTTCCACAGTGGTGTGATCAGTGTGCAAGTCGTGGTACCTGGCGGATGGATGGAGAAGTAGGAATTCATTTTCATGACGCCGAATCTCACGTCCAAAGCTGTGGACCACCAGCAATGATGAGAGCTCCTACAATGTAAAGTCAGGTGTCATCAGTCATCGTCAATTCAGACTTAAGATCTATGTACAATCCAAATGATAGTGTATCAATGCCACTTGCTCGCTGAAACTTTTCGAATACGTCCCTGCTCATGGTGCAGCACACCATTCACTGATTCATCAGAACCACTCGCTTTTCTCAATTGGACGACTGGAAATAGTGAAACTTCGGAAATCTCAGATCCATCGTCATTGAAGGGACAATAGATGGAAGAACTGCTCAGTAGCTCTAACCCATCATCCCGTGCAGAAAGCAATGAGATCGATGGTAGGTTTGAGAGTGCTAGGCTTGAGATGATGTTTGGCTCGCTATGCGATGAACATCTCATCATGGAGGGAGGTTTTACGCATCCTTGGAACTACTTGTATTCTATCATTTAGCTTGTTCTGAAGCGATGGTCAGGGACACTCACAGGAACGGTTCCTTATGGCCGCAACGTTGCCTGACTATAGTAGTGATGAGCAGACAGCGCTTTTCCTGACCAAGGAAACCCATCTGCACTGGCAGGTTGCCATTTCAAGCTCGTAGCCATGTATCTGTCTTTCGCCAAGTATCCAAGTCTCGACGACCTAAAATTGCTGTGTGGGACATGTTATTTACCTTGAAATTCTGTCACCTCCAGTTTGAGCTCATTAGATGTCTGTTGGGGGATGGAACACATGATGACTGCAATGGCACCAGCAGCGGAGGGTTAGAACCGCATCATCGATGATGCTTATTCTGCTCCCCTTCAGTGATGTGCATGCCCTTGTTGAGATTGTTGCAGTCATGCGCAGAAGCGCTGGAAGAGCCGGTTGGAATCATGCTAATGTTTTTGGACCAATGCACTCACCGCTGGGATGACGAGTCGCCAGCGGAGCATTTCGCGGATACTGCAGATCTGGCCTGCATCAGCAAACTAACCCTTATGGTTAGCTGAGGTGACAGCGTCATTACTCAGTCATAGTATATCCCGTTCTGGAACAGGCTTTGACAGACTGGAATTCCCTGTCATACCATAGGTACCTTTGGAGAATTCGGAAGCGCGCTAGTGTTTGCTGGCATGCACTGTATCACTGCTAGTAGATCGTCAGAAGCCATACATGATCAACTGCCCCCAAGGATAACAACTACTTGCTAGCTAAGTACATGCCGCCGAGATAAAAATGAGAGAGCTGGGCACTGTCAATCATCCTCTGTCGCCATCCTTTGGCTTGCCTCTAAGCAGTACATGGTGGGACGAACTCGGCATCACATTGATATCCTGTTGTCGCAACAACTGAACAGGACACATACCACAACGAGTGACTTCTTGAGTCCAAACACAGTATCACTCTTGATGTACGCGCAGCCTTCAGTATAAAGAGACATGGTGAGTTTGCGATAACTGGGGGGCCTCCACCATCATATGCAAGTGGTTTGGACACATGTTGTGGCAGCCTTGAGTCACCAACAGCTCACCCACAGGTCCCTTGGCTCAATGATCAGAGATCGGGACGGATCAATGCACCGAGTGGAGCACATACATCTCCTGAGATGGGGTAGGCAGGTAGAATGACGGTGCGATACCCAAAGCCACCATCCTTGATGGATGGCGCTCAGCCTTGCTTCTTCATGCTACGTGGTGAGACAGATAGCACGAGATGCAGATTGCATCATCGTCCTTGCCATGTCGTTGTCCTGCTGGGGGATCCATGGCACATCATGATTGGTGGGCCTTGCCTCTACGCACTACATGGTGAGATGAGAGTGAGATCTTTTTGCCATCTTTAGCTTGAGGATTGCATCATCTTCCTGTTCTTGCCCTACTCAAGACGGACAGCACATCAATGCTGTCCTTGTCCTTATTTCTTTGCGCTACATGGTGGGACAGACACGAGGGGCAGGCGTCGTCATTGTGCTTCTCATCCTATCCCGGAAGGATGGCGTGTTGGCATTGTCCTCATTCCTTGCCTCTTTGCACTACATGGTGAGATGCCAGTGGTGGTGGGGACGAGAACGGGATCTCGACGTCAGGACGGACGGCATGTTGACACTGTCCATGCAGGCATTGCTACATAGTGGAACATGAATGGTTGAGGGGGACATTGTCGTTGTCGTCTATTGCTCCTTGTGCTGTGTAGCAGGACGGGGTAAGTGAAGGTGTCATTGTGATCATTGTCCTCTTCGGAATGGTCAGCATGTTATAGTGAGACAGATATGAATGGTAGGCGTCACATCAGCAAACCCCTTTGTTTCACACAGGGGCTACAGACCTACAGTGCACTACAGACATGTCACAGTTGCACTACAGACATCAAAGTTGAACACAACATGAAAATAACCATATTTTAGCTCATTGTAACTCATTGTACAGCACTGTACAAAGGGGGACCTATCTGTAACATTGTGGCACTATAGTGTGACTGTACAGAGCTGTACAGTGCTGCACATTACATAAGGGGTTTGCTGATGCACCGTGATCCTTGGCTCCCGGGCCATGGCTACCTAGTGGTATTGGGACGATTGAGGGTGTCGTTGTCATCATCATGTTCTCTGCTTACTCAAGACAGACAGTGCGTTGGCTCTGTCCTTGTCCTTGCTTCTCTGTGCTATCTGGTGGGACAGAGACATGAATGGCAGGCATCGGAGTCGTCCATGGCTCCTCGCACTACTAGTATGTAGTGGGCCGGGAACAATTGAGGACATCGCCCTCTTTGGCAGCACGTTGGCTCGCTGTCCTCGTCCTGGCCTTGTTGTCGTCCTTGGCTGCCAGTGGTCACGTTGCGTAGTAGGACGATTAAAGGCAGTATCGAAGGTATGAGATGTAGGACATGCCAGCAGTACTTGGTCACGCTACTAGGTATTGCACAGTCAGAATCAACAACTACATATGTATCAACTTGGAGGCACCGGCAGCCAAGGTGTTTTCATTGACTCGGAGTTATACTGAGATACTATCTAATCCTAACAGCAGCAGTACATACGAATCTAAAAAAAACAATTGTGTTACATTGCCAATGAATGCAACCAAAGAGATCAACGTCAACCCGGAAAGCGTGACGAACTAATCTAGTACAACATCGAGTGAGGGTTGTGTCAAACAAGATGAAGGTATGTGATCATAGTGACTGGTATCAGGTCGCCTGGGCAGCATACCTGTGGCAACAATAAGCTTGTGTATACAGTTAGCTCAACTAAAAGATAGACTCACAGTGTGCAGAACATTCCCCCGAGCCGGCCAGTGAGTCTTGCATTGTGTATTCGAGTGCGACCAGTAGGCCACACTGTCGGACTACGAAGCGAACATGGCTGATGAACTTGTCAGCTGAACGCAGATCCTTTTCTGTTTTTTCCAACAGCAGGCAATTGTACTGAAGCACGAGTGTGTTGCGATGAACTACTTGAAGGGCTAAGCTTTTGCAAGTGAGCCGAACTTGACAGTCGGCACGGGCGACTGCTAATAGAAGGTATGCTTTGGCAGAGTTCTCCGGGTTTGGAACGACAATGTCCAACTCCAAGTTGTGCTGTTGGGAACATGGGTAAACTATAAGGCAGTCAATGCTTTATCCACCTACGTGCAAATCAAGATCTGTCAGATCAGTAGCTCCTTGCGGTGCAGCTTCCTCGTTGCTGGCCAAAGGCTGTGCCAATATCAGAGGGATAAGAGAGATGGTGAGTCGAACATAGCGGCGCAATGGTATGTGGGTTCAGAAAAGATGTCGCGAGCGGGGAGAGGTGAAAAATGGCATCTGATACATGCTCAAATCCCAGCACAGGTTGTCATGTCGATGTCATTGCAGCTGGGTAGTCAGATGGGTGGAAGTGATGATGTGGGCATATGCAAACAATGATAAATAAGTCCCTCACGAAACAGTGACCTGCCACGTACTATGCTTGGAAAATAAAGGGAGTGATTTGAAAAAATGCACGTTTCTGAGAGCTGTGGCGAGGAGATCGCAGTGACGAAAGGACAGATAAGCATACCTCCATAAATGATCTGATGGATTTCGGTTGCTCGTTCTAATGGTATTAACAGCTTGAAATGTAGGTGTGGGGAGGCTGCTAGAGAGGATAATGTACTTGTATGAGCACAATGACCTGCTGTGCAATTCTGTGGAGCATAGACCCTACACTTTCCATAGAGCAAAGTCGATGGCAGGCCATGTGACTCGTGTCGCCCGAGCTGCGGTCCGAAAGTGGCAGGAATCTGGAGTCACATGTGGCCGCGAGCAAGGGGTGGCCAATGGGTGGGCATGGGAGCTGCACTGCCGCTGCACGTTTCTCAAGCTATCAATGTAAGCTGTGTGAATACGGACTTAGCGCAAGCATCAACGGATTTTGCACTGATACGCCTGGATTCTCAAAAATGCCCAAGGTGAAATTGAATCGCAACAAGTGGAAGACCATCAGTTGTCCTCAGTGCGGCAAACGATTCTGCTCAGAAACCAACGTTCTGCAACACATGAATCAACCATCAGGCTCATGTGCAGCTACATTGCATGAAGCATGCACTCTTTTTAATGACCCTCAAGTTCATCCTGATCCTCCACCGATGGCCAATCAATCTCAGGGCGAAGACCCTTCTCAGTTTCTTGCTCACAATGATACTCAATCGAACTATGAAGACCAGGAGCCTTGACTTGCTGATCCTGATGTTGCCATGGACATGGACTCAGACGACAGGATGGAATGCCCAGGTTTGCCGGAGGTCTTCATCAAAGAATTTGAGGGCTGCAGTGAGGCATTTCTTGGCGGGAAGATGTTCATGGAGAGCTTCAGGGAGGGTAGGTATGCAGCCAAGCGTCAAGGGAATCTTTATTACCCCTTCGCATCTCAAGAGGAATGGGAATTTGCATCCTGGCTCCTCCGCTCTCGGCTCAGTTTGTCCACAATTGACTCGTTGCTATCGCTTGATATTGTACGTTCAGTCCCTTTCCTCACATGGAATTCAGCTTCTGAGTTTAGTCAAGCTCAAACATGTACCACTTTCTTTTCGGACGGGAAAGCAACTATGGTCCCATGCAGAAATGCTACCCTCTGGACCTGCGTGGTTTTGCAAGACACTGAAACCCAATGAAGGAAAGACGAAACACGCTGTCCGACTATTCTACCGTCGACCTCTCGAGTGTCTCCAGGCGCTTCTCACCAATCCATTGCTTGCTCCACACATACACTTTGTACCACAGAAAATATGGACCTTGTCTGCAAAGATATGTCATATTTACAACGACTGGATGAGCAGTTCAGGCTTGGGACTTGCAGGTACGTTGATTGTTGCTACTACTGGTGAACACTTGTCATAACTACTCGCTATGGTAGTGCGAGCTTCCTATCGGAAGTACCCTTCTAGGTGTCATACTGTCTTCCAATAAGACAAACATCTCGGTTATGACTGGCAACCGCTTGGCACATCCTGTTCTCCTAAGTCTCGCGAATATCGATGCCGACATCCACAGCAAAACATCCCTTCATGGATACATGCTCCTGGCCCT
This sequence comes from Tylopilus microsporus, assembly GCA_038093755.1. Classification (NCBI taxonomy): domain Eukaryota; kingdom Fungi; phylum Basidiomycota; class Agaricomycetes; order Boletales; family Boletaceae; genus Tylopilus; species Tylopilus microsporus. Next base: position 3,927 of record JBBPSU010000509.1, on the reverse strand, counting down.
GCTCCTGATTCCCAAAATCATCCACAAGAACATGCACGTACGTAGCTTGTTGCAGGACCACATTTTCCATCAAGCACTTGACTTTGTCTTGCAGCCCCTGAAGACCGCCACTGCCATAGGTATAATGATGAATGACCTGATGGGAAACCTTTGATATTGCTACACACCGCTTGTAGCCTGGATTGCTGATACCCCAGAGCAATCTCTTATTGCCTGTATGAGCCCCAAGGTTTCTCCAGTCACAATGGCAAAAGCGAAGAACTTTGGAGATCTGATTCGTTACCCTCCCCGTACAGCCTTGGTAACTCTCATTGCCATCCAAACTGTGCATACTGCGCATGACCCACCCAATTACAAGGAATTCATAAAGCTTATCAGGGAACTCGGACTGAACAGGGTTGTAGAACTGTTCTGGATTGGCTGGCTGCTTTCCCAACCTTCATCCTTTCTTCACACCGAACCACTCCACCATTTCCATTGTTTTAGTTGGGACCATGACACACAGTGGTGTGTCACTGTTGTAGGAGCGCAGGAGATCAACTTCCGTTTTGTGTTAATCCAAACCCCTGTTGGGTATCGTTTCTTTGAGGACAGTGTTTCCAATCTCAAGCAGGTCACCGGCCATGACCATCGGGCTGTACAGCACTATCTGATTGGCATTATTGCTGGCGCTGTTCCGCCTCGTTTCCTGGTCACTGTTCGAGCGCTCATGGAGTTCTAGTATCTTGCACAGGCACCAACTTTCACCAATGATTCGCTTCACAGGCTTTCGCAGGCATTACAGGAATTTCATGACCATAAGGATGCCGTTGTACATGCAGGAGGGTGGAAGGACAGTTGGGAGATTCCCAAGCTGGAACTCCTCCAAAGCATTATTTCCAATATCTGTTGTTCTGGCCTGGTGATGCAATGGTCCGCTGACCCCACCGAGCATGCACACATGCAGGAAATTAAACTTCCTGCTTGAGCAGGCAATAACCAGGACTATTACAATCAAATTGCCCATCACCTAGATTGAACCGAGAAATGCTTACAATTTGAGATCACTACTTACCTGGAGAGAAAAGCGGAAGAACATGGCCATGACGACAATCAAGGATTTGATCAGGATGATGAGCATGAACCAGATCCAGACGACGTCTCCCTTTCCAACCACCTGGGCATAACAGTATTTGATCAAGTTGACTACTTTCAAATCACTGATGCCTTCGCTCGAGGTAGCTATCCAACTGCTCCAAAACCCCATTGAACTTTCTCCACTGCGACTTCCACCTTCCATCTCGCGCTGAAACCCTCCCTACGTGTGATGATAGATGAAGCTGCTGTTAAATTCGACATCCCTGATCTCATCCCGGCTCTTCATGAATATTTATCCCATGTCGCGACATCCTCATTGCACCCCGTGTTAGGTGTCAGAAATCATAATGAGGTCCATCATTTACCATCTGATCACATTCAAGTCTGGTACAAGCTTCATATCCAACAAACACGGTACCACAAGGATATTCCAGACCAACCACAGACACTGCATGCAATCTCCCCTTCGGTCAAGAACCCCTATGGGTTATATGACGCAGTTGTTGTCAATGCTACACCAGAAAGTTCTTGGCCCAAACAAGGCCTGGACGGTTGGTATTCTTGGTACATAGCAACAATTCGTTACTCATGTCGCTCATAGATCATTCCGTTGTCCAGCTACGAATGATATTTCATCTCCTCCATTCCGACCACTTTGTTGCATATGTGCAGCGTTTCGACATTGTCCCTCAACGTGGACTTCCCATTCATTCCAGAACCAGTATGCACCTTCTTCGCCATGCAGTTCGACCCAATGGTAGTCGCATTGGGGACGTCATTCCTGTTTCGCTGATTCGGTCACCTGCTCACCTTATCCCTCACTTTGGTGATGTTGCTCACAACCGTTTGACTCATCAAAGTAGTTATGAGTTGTCTACTGAATTCTGGCTGAATAAGTTTTGGTCCAAGGAATTCTTTTATGCCCTGTTCCCTACCTAGTCACATGCACATATTGATTGATCAGAACGAGGCCAATTGTCATGACTGCAATAGTAACTAAAACACAAGGCTGCCTTGTGGGCAATGCGTAAGTGAGGCTGCTGTGCAGCCGTTGGGCTTGAGGACCGACTACTACTTCTACTGACCTGTGTGATATTTCGCCCTGCTTCTCGATAGACGTTGACTTGGAAATGCAACTAGAAGGCACACCCAGCTCGAAGGTTGTACCGTACACTACTTCCCTAAAATGGTTCATGTAATTTGACATGTTCGTAGCACCGACCTGTGCGTCCACATGCAACACCGCGGAACGACACCCAGGTACTGAGTGCTCACATTCTGTTTCATGCTCCATAATTGATGGTTTCCACAGCTTCCCTGTATACCATTGCGATATAGGCGAAAATCTGACGGTTATCGCCCCAACATGGATCGTCTTGTGGACAACAATACAAAGAACTTCCACTGGCACCTAAGCAAGTCTGAGAGTCGAGAGTTCCTTGAAGAACTCTTCCCGGATTCATTGTTATTTGGATCTGAAACGATGTCTCACATTATGCAAAACCTATGGGCTTGATGGTTGTATGGGATGACCAGTGAGGGAGAGGAGCAATGGTCTGGCTTTCCGAAAGCCATGCAGGGGAAGAATGCAGAAGAGCACATGGCAAGTTTTTTTAACAAAGTGAAGGGCGCAGCTGAGAAAATCACTCACAAAAAGACCGACAAGTGAGTAGTAAACGTCTCCGTCTCGGTTGACTAACGTTAACAATTGCATAGGAAATGGCACGGTCAAGGTGCCAAAAAAGTCTTCACCGGGGCCTTTTTACAGCGAAAACCGGACTTGGCTCTCTATACGGACGCCAATGAAACAGACTGGCAAAATGTCCATGTGCTGGGGGAGATGAAGAGCAAGAAGAACTCCACCACCCTTCAATCATCTTTTATCAAAATAGCAGGGAAAACGTCAGTCCTTCTAACCGCCCAGGATGGGTGACACTCTGCTCCTTCCCTCTGAGTACTCGGGTCCACCGTCGGTCTGACATTTTTCAACTGGGGGGGCTCATTGGACATGCAGTGTTTTGACATACACTCTGACCCGGAGATGTTCCTGCACATTCTAGTTGGGCTCTCACAGGCTGACCTAGCTCAGCTTGGTTTCGACGTCTCTTTACTCGATAAATCCAGGAAGAAGCGCATGTTGATTGCATGGAAGGGGGGCAAGGACTTGAAGGAGATCACAGTTGACGAACTCCTTTTTATCTCAGACCTCATGCATGGGCGTGGGACAACTGTTTGGAGCAGTACAATGAATTCAGGCGATTCCGGGACTGGGGGCTCAGCCCCAGTATGGCCACAGACCCGCAGAGGAATACGAGTCGTCATCAAAGACTCATGGATCGACCTGCTACGAAAATATACAGAAGGGACAATCCTCTTGATGCTAAATGCCGCAGGAGTCGTTGGAGTGCCGAAGCTCGTACATGAAGAGCAGGTTCAAGCCGCACATCCCATCCATCGTGACATGGCATTCAACAATTTGACACATCTACTACGCTCTCTCCTTTCTAAAGCCAGCCGCAAAGCAAGCAAACGCCAGTATCAGCTTCACATCCTGTCTTGTCTCGTAACCACACCTGTCAGTGTCGAAGTTTTGGAATTCCACTCCTTAGTGGAACTCCTGGTAGTATTCATCAATTTCCTTACGAGTGCGTCGCAGTCCCTACTTGTAAGGGGACGGAGGTCCCCTCGTATGACCTAGGGGCCGAAGGCCCATATATAGTGCTGACAGGCACTATCAGATGATCGGGCGCATGTGACAGAAGTAATCACATGCGCCGTAGTCAGTAGATAAATGGGAGCGCCGTGAAAGCGGGCTCCCAATCTTTTTTACCTCTGTAAAGCACACATCTG
>JBBPSU010000507.1:0-11703 GCA_038093755.1 Tylopilus microsporus | reverse complement strand
CTAATGTAGACATAATATAAGCAGTATTGGACAAACCAAGGGAAAGGCAATGGAAGAAAAATAAAACATATATAGGAGGAATTACCAATCAGAAAACTGTAGAAGGAGTAGTGGCTGCTTTTGGTTCACTTCCAGGAAGCTTATGTAAACAACAATTGCCTAGGCTCTAGGAACATTTCAGAGTACTTAGGAGTAATATTATCACTTTAAGATAGCTTACATAATCAAACATCACTATACTACCAGTGCACAAGAGGCCCTTAAAAGGTTTTCAGAGCAATTCTCCAATTCTCTATTTATGGAGATATAATTGGATATGACCTCCTTGTACTTGAAGGTAAGTGATGCATCATTGTGATTGTGCACAATAGTACAACCTATTATTACAGGTGATTGTGCATTACTTCTACAGGTATGGGTGAGACATAGTCTTGCAAGAGAAGCTGGATGTTCTTGTGAAGATTGCCCATTGTTCCTTCTTTGTCCTTGATATCATGGTACATGTTGTTCATGTCATGCTCCTGTCGAAATTTATTTAGGAAATCTTCTTCTCTGGTTTGTTGGTATGTGTGTTCAATCTCATTTTGCAATAAATGGTAACCCAGTTGGGAACTCTTGGGCACTTTGTCTTTTATCAATCAGATAAGAGATCATACACAAATGCTATTATATAGTGAAAGTACAATGTATCGTGCATTTCTTATATAATGTGGAATGCATGAAACACTGTGTTCATATATATGAACCACATACCTCTGTTGTATAGAACAACCAACCACTGATCTCCTAGCACCAGTGTCTCTCTCAACACATCCCATTGCGGTTTTATCACTTTGTTTTCATGATCGATATCCATCTTCGACACAGGTTCACTGTCCTGCTGTTCAAGCACCTTCCTGTTCCTCAACATCTTGTTGTGCTGCTTGCACAACAAGTTCACCCAAGATTTCATTGCAGCCACTCGATGCTGCCCATCCACTGCCCATAATTGCCGCTTGTCTTTCATGGACTCATTGACCTTGAGGATAGGGAGTTGGATCTCTGCTCCTGGCATGTGTTTCAGTGAGAATGTCCCCTTCTGATGTCTGTTTGTGACACCACTAATGGGATTGCTTTTATAAGGGAAAAGTGGTCTGCAACTCTAGATAAGAATGATTGCATCAATGGCTTCGCCTGCTCCGCATGAAGTGGTCAGTCATTCCAAATGCCGAAATGGATGTTGTCCTCATCGTTTATCAAGTCAAGATGTGTGTAACCTATTTTCCAGCTTTTGATCCATATTGTGCCTACTGGTATTGCATCCTTTGCAGGCACCCCACTTCCTTTCTTCCTAACAATAGTTCCCACCTGTCTTTGTGTCAATATCAATGTGCAGCACAAAGTTGTTGCAGCACCAATTTGATTGGCAAGCCCCCACCTCTGCACTCTCCTGCTCAAACAGTGTGCATGCACACAGTGGATTTACAGCATCTTTTCAATCTCTGTCATATTCCCTTGTCCCTCCATCTCTTCTGCAGATGAAAAGCTCAAGTTCAGGTTCAGCCTTCTGTTTCCAGCATGTACTCACTCTCCACATTCTTGTCCTTCAACAGTAAAATATGATGTACCCTTCAGTCAGTTTTGTTCTTGTATTGTGGTTGCTCAAACTTAGCCATTCTTCACAGCTTTGCCAGCCCTCCAGTCATGTGCACACAATATCACAATCAGCTGTATCAGCTGCATTATAGGTGATGACCCATCACTAGCAGGTAATGCACCTCACTGGGTATACCATCCCCTGGTCACCAAGGCTCTTTGTTTTTGCACCCCATCCTTGCATCAGCTGTTGGTGACAGGGCCAGTATCATGAGAACATATGGTGGCATCTTTGGCAACTTCAAATGCTTATCATCAACTCTGACAAAGCCTAGTCATTTTATTACTTCTGTAGAAGCATTGAGGCACTTGAAGCCCCTGGCCCTAAGCACAATACCATCTAAAGATCTTATTTGGCCATGTGTGATTGAGAGAGAGTGCAGCCATAATGCAAGCTGTAATACAAAGCTCAAGACAATCAAACACATGCAGTCTACATTCTCAGTTGATTGATGCATTCCCACTACTCCCAACACTACTGTCCTGATCTTCAAACCTTCACAGTTTAAGGAAACTTCTGCTCACTTGTGTTGCTGGCAATAAATTAACTCCCACCAAACACAAACATCTCTGCTGGTTTCCAGGAGCACAAGTTCCTGCCTAATTTGAATGACTGACCTGCCAGTGCTGTCAAGCTTTCCCTAGATGAGATCCTTAATAATGTTGATCCTACTGACACCATTGCATCTTCTGGTTACATTGTGCTGGCTGGGTCCATGTTGCCTCCTAAAACATCACTTGAATCTCGACATGCTATTCCTTGTACATTCTATTGGATGTTGGCCAATTACCACAATAGGGATAGATCACAGTGTACATTCAGCTGCTTGACCTCCTGAACCTCACATGCACATGCAAATCTCTTCAAGAGCTCCTGATAGAGAAGTTGTCAGTATTTGTGTGAAGGACTGCTTGGTACCAGGTCCAGCCTGCAGGTCTTCCAGGCTGTCCAGCTGACTTGACCAAACCTGAGTATGCACACCTCATGTTTTATGCCTGTTGCCATATATGCATCAATGCTGTCTCATGGGTTTGGGCATGTTCTCAGATGTTCCAATAGGTTGTGGTAAATACACCAAAGGACATGCAAGTCAGTAACATTGCATGCATGATCACTTGAGGATGAGGACAAGGGGTACTGCTAGTACTATATGACAAGAGGGACATCAATGTGGTGGCAATGATGGTGACATAACAGCAGTGAGGACATGACCATAGTAAGGCTGTGAGCATGATGAGGCTGAGGATGATTGTTTACTAGGTCTATACCTGCAGCTTTTGATAGTGTACTATGTATTTTCCTCTTGCAGCAATGCAATTGGCAAGCAAGATATGTATCTGCCTGCCAATGTGCCAGTCCTATGTTACCAGATATGAAACCTACTTCCATCATTGAATGCCATGTTCCTGTGTAGCTATCCATCTATGGGGGTATGAAATACTTGGGATGTTTTGTTCCAATGATCAAGTTTTCCTATAATGCTCTGGTTAGCTGGGTTGTCTTGGAAGGCTATACAGCATTGGCTAATACACATTTCCTTTACATTACTATGTATTGTTTTGTATCTCTGACAATATTTTTGTGTTTTGCTGTTGTATCCCCAGACATCCGGAAAGATAAGCTATTTGCGATGCTCTATGGGATTAAGATCTGGTGATTGAGCAGGCCATACCATGACCTCAAACCCATGGTCCTGAAACCACTCCTTGGCCTTTTTACTGGTGTGCTTGGGGTCATTATCCTACTGAAAGATAATCTCCTCTGGAGAAAATCCATAAGTTTGCAGGGTATCCTGAAACTCATCCCCCAAAATCTGCACATAAAGGTTAGCATCCATCCTACCATCAATCTTGCAAGCTGTCCCAACTCCCTCCCAAGTCATACAGCCCCACATCATCACTGAACCCCCTCCAAACTTAACTGTGCCCTCTACAAGCCTATCACTGAGGCCCTCTCCTGTCCTTTTTCACACCCATTTCCTACCATCTGACCCAATGCAGTTAATTTTAGTCTCATCAGACCATATAACACATTTCCAATCATCCACAGTCCAATGCTGATGGCTCAAAGCAAAATCCATTCTAGCTGTCCTATGGCGCTTGGACAGAAGAGGGCATTTTTGCTTGACCACAGCTTTCATACCAGCCTTTTTCAAGTGCTGGCAAATGGTTTGGGGGGAGATGGAATGGTTCTTGACATCCTGAAGAGTCTTGGTAACCTGGACAGCATTTTCAGCCTTTCCAGTACCAATGAGTTGAATAGCATGTCACATATCAGTAGGGGAAATAATGGATGGATGACCACCAGAGGATTTGGGAAGGTTGGGACAGTGTTTGGTACAAATATGACTGATAGTGGCAGTACTGAAGCCAGTAGAAACAGCAATCTGGTGGGTTGATTGCCCAGATTCCAAGAAAATGAGGATTTGATGGATTTGATCATTGGAAAGGGATTTCATGATGAAGAAAGTGGTAAAGGTGGTAGTGTTTTGCCATGTTTGCATCATGTTGAATTATTCAGATGTCACATGACCTATTCCTGACATAATATCCCTTGACAACATATGATTTCCATATATAAATAGATTAGCAACAAAACTGTTACAATGACATGGATGACTTTAGATGTAAATATCTCTGCATCCACTGATCCAAACAACATGAACCCAGGGAATAATTTGTAGCTAAGGGTATCTACTTTAGTTTATCCCACTATAGCTAAGTGAGATTCACACAGGTGTTTCATTAGGGTTAGGCATTGTAACAGTTTTGTTGCCCACTGTATGTTGTGAGGCTCTTCATCTGGACGTGACGTGTCTTTGCCTACCCAGGAAATGGGCGGTGGACACAAGCATCATTGAAACGACTCCCCTTTCCCATGGCACACTAAGCACCAACGACATTCTCAGTCATCTCGGTGGATAATCCACCCATTGCTTTCATTTGTCCAGCATGCCAACGTCTGCAAAGCATGCGACCATATCGGTTCACATCTTGGCCTCACATTCACTGGTGCCCATGGCACCTTCCTCCACTCTGTTGAGAACCTTGTCGACCATGCAGCCACCATGGTTCGACGAGAACCTCACTCATCGCTCGTCCGCGAGAATGACCAGCTGAGACGCCAATGAGACAAACTCCAGCACCAGCTGGAGGCCACATGCGGCAAACTCAATCGCCCACAACAGGGGACCGAAATCCCCTTCCCTACTTTGTCCGCCGATGAGGCATGCCAGCTGGAACAAGCACACCTCACATTTCTAGGAGCTCACATGGAGGCTAGCCAGCCAACCGCTGCTGGTCCCTCAAGGGCACCTCTTGAGCAACTTCTGGTTTCTCAAGAGGCCTTGTCGGAAGCCAGCTGCTTCGATGCAGGAGAACCCACGGCTCTCCTAGAGTCTCGTCTTTCTGGGGGGAGGGCGCAGGTAGAACCTGCTGTCACCCCCCAATCTTCTATGTTCTATTCCCAGAAGGGAAAAGAAAAGGAGGTAGTACCTCCAACCAAGCCTGTTTGCCCCCTCCTCCTCCCTTACCAGGACTTGTCTGTGATGGAGGAACCCTCCGATCCATTCCAGGGTGTCCAAGGACCAATGTTCCTTGGATGGAGGAACGTACCGAACATCGCTCAAATCCTGGGCGATGCCTATGACATGAAACAGACATGCACACTTTTTGTGCGTGTCAACAATTGCGTCTGTGCGTACGAAGATGAGAGGGCCACTGAGACCCTCAACGTCATCAAGCAGGGATGGGTCCCTGCACCGCCAGCGAGGTGTACCGATGCCCCCCTCCATATGGAGTATAGGGTCATGGGGCCTGTCCATGTCTATGACACTGCCCATGAGATTCACGATCTCTTTGCAAGGGCACAAACAGAGCCCAAAGGAAACACACCTTCATATTGTTGGGCATCCAACATCATCACCCTCCTCCACCACTGGAGGAAACACAAAGCATTGGAGGTGAGTGACCTCATGAGGGTCATGCTGAAGGCATGGAGGCCACCAAGTTGGGCCTCCAAAAAGGCAAAGAAAAAGAAAGATGCCTTCCATGAGAGGGCAAAGCAGCACGTTGAGCCCCCACCTCCCATTGTCATTCAGGCAATACAGAAACACCTGCTGTCAGAGTCTGCTCTGACTCTGACCAATGAACTGGGTGAAATTACACCCCAAGTTGCGACCGTGGATGAGGCCCCAACCTCAATCCACCAAAACAAATCAGCAAGGCCTACCTATACATCGGCCCCACCCAAGCCAAAGGCACAAGGGAAGATCACCCTCAATTTTAAAACCCTTGCAATTCCACAGGGAGCATCATCCCTCGATGCTCCAGTAGATGATTGGGTAGTGTTCATCGAGCACTGCCAAAAGGCCTGCTGGGAGTTCAAAGGACTCCAGAAAATGTTCCCTGGAGTGGTTGGGCTCCATACCGACCCAGAAGATGACAATGATGAGGCTGAGTTCAGCACCCCATCTCAAAGAGTCATGAGGGTGTTCCTCCTCATGGAGCGTTTGGCTCCTGTCACCAGAGGAAGAGCTGGCAATAGGTCCACCTGGCTCCGAGGGCTCATACGCCTCTTTATGGTGCCTGGAAGGTACCGCTCGCTCGTTGAATGGGTGGAGGCTGTGCTGGTCCAAGGTCGCCCTACAGCCTGGATAGGCCAATTCACCAGTCAGGCCAACATGGCTGACATTGCGGCTTACCTCGCTGTGAATGGTGTCTCCTTCCAGGATGCTGATGACACCATCACCTGGGCATGTCACACAGCTCATGAATGGGTCGATCACATCTGTCAAGTCCGGGTCCTCCGGAGGTAAGCCCAATGAGGTCCAAAGCTATCTGAGGGGTTTCGGGGTTCTTTAGTGTAAGGTGGACTGGAGGTCCGACAGAGGTAAACGGAGGTGGGTACTTAGCAGGACTCGGTGCAGGACTTGTGTGTCGCACCCTTGTCATACTTCATGTCCTGGATTTCAGAGGAACAAAGGTTCCAGGTGAAGGAGATGTTATGACAAGTAGGAAGACAGAGGTGGAGAACAGAGGAGAGTCAGAGTGGAGGAAACTTAGTTGATATTCATACTGAGGAACTACATAGAGGATACATGGTTTATATAGTGAAGTCCGGTCGGAGTTCATACCGGAATATATGGAGATATCAAGGATGCTATACTACAAGCATATGGAATGGAATGGAGAGCATATGATGTGGTGAAGGATGTGTAAGTTAAGAATGAAGGGTTGGAGGTATGCTATGTACGAAGAATGGAAACTATACTATAAGAAGTGTAACAAAAGGTGAGTACTAACAGGGATGGTGTCCAAGGTGGTGTCCAAGGTGGTGCAAACAAAGTCCGATGTGGAGGAGACAAGTCTAGGGTAAGATCTTTAGTGGAATGATGATGGCGTACCAGAGGTACGGCGGAGTAGGCTCGAGATGGGATTGGAGTGGGACATTAGGGGTTAGGAGCGGATATGACAGCATTGACAACTCCAGGGGGTTTGAAAACCCTCAAACAAACACCCTCTTCAGGCCAATGCGACAGGAACTGTCGCTGGACTTGGTCAACGAGTCACTCACTCGTGCCAAGGAATGGTATGAAGCCGAGGCACAAGCACAGGGCGTGCCTGTTGAAGGGGTTCCCCTGTTGATGATGGACCCAAGTGTCCTGAGGGATGATGCCCTCTATGCACAATTCAGTGATGCATCAGTCCTCTACGACCTTGTGTTTGCCCCCATCAGAACCGACAATGGGTTCTTCAACATCGTCATGGATGATGAAGACTCTGAGGGCCCGGCACCGATGTGAGTGGAACTCTGGCTAGGGTACACAACTCCTTTCCATGGGTTCAACCCCACATTGATTCTTATGTTACAAACATATGGAAGGCATAACCCTCCTTCCCTTTTTTATTTTATTTTATTTCGTACATGTCCAATTTATTAGGACTTGTATATACATTTTGTCTGTACATTATATCAAGGCCTGTTGTTGCCTCTAATGGGAAGAGTGTCAGGGGCTGATGGCCCCACATGAGGTTCAGGTCCTATGACCATGGCACATGTAATAAAAGTAATCACATGCACTGTAGTAGCTAGTTAAAAAGAGGGGGCCTCACGACAGTAGGCCCCCATCTACTTTACTTTTACATATCATCTGGCGAATCCAACACAGTTTACTTCGCCTGTGTGAACTTAAGGTATAAGATAATGGATCTTACAGTTTATGTTAATGGAGAGAAATCCTGATTCCGGAGATAGCTCCAGAGTAACTCCTGCATGATATATATAGTCCATGTATGTGTTTTCTGGTCATTATTGTGCTTTGTCCTTTTCACATGGAGCAAGAGGACGAGTTTGCAGGGAACACAGTAGACAGTCTGACTGTGGATAGCCTGAGTCAATTTACAGAGATGAGGGACAGTCGGAAGTTTGGAACTAGAAGGACTGTTGTAAGAAAGATAGTCAGTGTGGGATGTGAGTATAACTTGTCCCAGGGGTTCTGAAGAGGATAAAAGAGAGAGGGTTTGTTCCAAACCTATCTCGAGCACGGGCAAGAGAATCTGGAGCGCAGGAAACATGGAAACAGAAGTCTGGACACAGACACAGATAACATGGAAATGGATCTGGACATGGACATGGAAACAGATGGGAAAGACGAAGGAAAAGGGAGAGGGAGACGACTTGGAGACGAACCTGCACATGGGCAGGTGACCTTCAGACTGCAAGAAGATGATCTATTCCTAGCTAGACATGCTCTTAAGTAGGATGTAGCTATTGGAAATGCTACATGAAAACTTCCAGGGACCCTGTCATCCCTGTCAGACGCAAAGGGAAATAAAAGAGGGCTGCCTCTATAGTACGGCAGTGACAGTGGTGCAGGCCTAGAGCCCTGGCACATGATGTCCAAAGTGATATGAACAACAGCAATAAGTCTGGACGACCCGGAAATGGAAACCCAGAACAGAAACAGAACGGACTAACATGGATTAGACGGAACAGACATGGATTGACACAGATTGATGTGGGATGATGACCCAGAAACCTGTGAAAGAGGGGTTTACAACCGTAGGGAGTGATGAACTCCTACACTGTGATGTTGCTCAGAGTGATTTCATATGTCTCCCCCCTTCAAGTTACTATGGAGCAGAGTGCCACATTTCCAATGCCAATTGCATGGGTTGTGACATCATTTCCTAAGGTGACAGGGCATGGGGATTGGAGCAGAGTGTAGGAGCGGAACCAGGAGCAATGTGGGACCATGTGGGACATAGCTCTGGAGTCAATAATGATGTTGTCCTTCGTAGTTTTCTTTGGTTTGGACAACAAATAGGCCTGAACATGTTTGATAAGGGACTTGGATACATGTGCACTGGCTATGTTTGCCTGTTCCAGAGGTCTGGAGTTTTGCTCTGGTGGGTCCTCCAATGCATGTGCTTTTTCCTTTTCCTTTCCTTTTCCTTCACCTCCACCTCCTCTTTGGAGTTCCTTAATCCAAACTTTGTAGGCATAACAGTCATTGCTGTCCTGTCCAGATCGCTGGTGGTGTTTGCACCAGAAGGATGACTTGTCCTTTTGTTTGGGTTTACTTGATGCCTTTAAGGCAGAGTTGGAGGCTCTGGGCAGATTTAGTTGCACTTCCTCCAAGGTAATCTGAGTCTCCACAGCATCAAAGGAGAGTTTGTCTGCATCGACAGAGTTGATGATGGTAGAGGTGAAGGAGTTCCACTCTGGGGTTTTCGGAAGGGAGTTAAGTAGGATGAATACCAGGACTTTGGGGTCAACTGTGTATTTCATTCCTGCAAGGTGACTTTCCAAAGTCTGGATTGATGCAATGTGCTCCAAGATGGAGTTCTTTCCATTCCACAAAGATGTGAAGAGTTGGTGGAAGGAGTAGAATGCAGAGGCGAGGTTCAATGCCTGGTGAAGATTTAGGAGGGCATCATAAATGTAACGACCTAGACTTAGAGTCGTAACACTCGAGGGCAAGACAACAAACGACCAGTGTTTAAGGCTTCAAGACTAATCGTCAAGTCCGAAGCGAGTAGATGATGATGGGGAGCGGTACCCTTAATTCGCACTCAAGTCTAAGACGAGGTTTGAACAAGTGGATAAGACTGTCGTCGTAGGTATTTTACATGGGTTTAAATACTGGAGAGAGATGCGCACAGACCGAGCTATGAACTACTACGTATGGATGAGCTATGCTACGTACGCAGCCATGCACAGTCGAGGCTGTACGAATAATAAAGTGGAGTCATATGATAAGCGAATGGAAAAAAGAAAAGGAATCATACGATACTTTAGCCAATGAAAGGAGGAAGAAAGAGAGAAATCGTAACATTACCCCCCTCTTAGATCGAGTCGTCCCGACGAGACCCGATAAGCCTATCCAATCCGTTTCCGGGTATGGATCGCCGTTGAAGACGACTCGGCTTACCAGTTACCCCACTGTCCCTGATTCTGTCCATTGGCTGGTACGTCGTTGGTGATGTCCCATTGATCATTCTCCCAGTCGGTAGTGGGGCGTTTGATTAGTTTACCCCACCTTTGTTGGACACCGATGGCGTTCCACTCGGCAGATACGATGGTGGAGAAGGTGAAGACATGGAATGGGCCGAGGGAGAGGGAGACGACGATGGGCGTGTTTTGACGGGCGGATTCTTGAACGACAGAGGAGGCGCGGTCGAGGATGGCATGGGAGATGACATACAGGAGAAAAGCGAAGAAAGCGGCAGTTGCGCAGAGGAAAAATACGATGAGAGACATGTATGAAGGAGGAGGATGCTGGGGAAGTCGAGGGTGTAGATGGGGTTATATATCTCCTTCGAAGTCTAGCCTTGTGGCATGGAAGCGTGTTGCGGTATCTATTGAGTAATCATGGAAAAGGGCGGAGAAGTCGGAGGTAGAAATGCCTCGGATCTTTCTGGGAGAAGATGGATTCTTTTTGTGGAAATCGGTAATTGCTTTATCCGCATTGGTGAGATTAGCTAATGGTTCCCAAGTACGATCCGTTTCATCCCAGCCTTTCCAGTGGACGAGGTATTGAAGTTGTTGTCCTTTCATTCGCGACGCAACTATTTTTTCGACTTCGTATTCTTCGTAGCCTTCTTCCGTGATTACGATTGGGTCTGGGCGGAGGGTTGGTTGTCCTTCTAGAACATCTCGGTAAGGTTTGACGCGGGAAACATTGATTGTTGGGTGAATGTGAATAGATTTAGGAAGACGCAAAGTGACCGCGTTTGGTAAGACCTTTGTGATGGTATAAGGTCCGATCCATTTTTGGGTTAATTTTCGCGCGGTGTATGGGAGTTTGAGATGTTCCGTGGATAGCCATACCTGATCGCCGGTCGCGTAATCTGGTGCTTCGCTTCTTCGTTGTTCCGCGGAACGTTTCATTCTTTTTTGGGATGCCTCGAGGGCTTCCTTAATTTCCGCGTGAGCTTCTCCTGCTTCTTTACCAAATTCTCCAGCGGCGGTTTTGGTATTCCCTTCGAAACTGAGACGAGGGTGATAATTTCGGGTGATGGTGAACGGGATAGTGCCGGTGGCGGAAGTGAGAGCGTTATTATGCTGAAATTGGGCTAATTTGATCCATTCTGCCCAATTTTCCTGCTTTTTCGCCACGTAAGCACGGAGATATTGTTCTAGGTCTCTATTGATTCTTTCGGTTTGCCCGTCGGTTTGAGGGTGATACGCCGTGGAGAGCCGTTGCTCGATCCCGAGAAGCTTGCAAAGTTCGGAGGTGAAATCTGAAATGAATTGTGGTCCACGATCTGAAACTATAGTACGGGGAAGTCCATGAATGCACCAAACATTGTCTCTGAAAATTCGAGCTAAGTCTTTGGAGGAAGTAGTTTTGAAGCATGGGACGAAAACGACTTCTTTAGAGAATCTGTCCACGACAACACAAATTGAGTCATATGAAGATGAAAGAGGAAGTCCGGTAATGAAATCAACAGAGATATCTTCCCATGGGTGTTCGGGGATAGGAAGGGGTAAAAGTTTTCCTGCCGGTGCTTTTTGCTTACCCTTCGTGAGGGCGCACGTTTGGCAAGAGTCTACATAAAGTT
>JBBPSU010000505.1:0-11738 GCA_038093755.1 Tylopilus microsporus | reverse complement strand
AATAAAGGGGTACTGTCCAGTACTAGCCAGTTGGGTACCTTGCTGGGGGAGCTGGGGGAGCTGGAACCTCTGTCCAGTCTGGTAGAGTATGGGACAGACTGTCCAGTGAAAGGCTGTTTTGCTGATGCGGTGGGAAGACTGCGGCTGTGAACGTGGCTGTTGAGAGTCTTGAGACTCAGATGGAAATTGGTGGGTCTTGGGAGGACGATCTCTTTCATAGTCTTGTACTGTTTGTGTCCCGACGAAGGCAGCTTGGGGCTGAAAACCGAAACGGCCTCGAGGGGCCGATTTCCCGGCTGGCTGTTGGAGATTTGCGTATGCTTGATCAACCTGCATCATGTTCACGTCCACTTCCTAAGTTTACCATGATAGTCAGTGTAGTACGCGTGTCACAAGACTTTCGTGAGCTCACCTTTTGTTTTCCGCCCAGCTTGGTCTTTCGGGTTCGGGGCCGTGGGGTCGGAGCCATCACATTCACGGGGTCATGCATCGCAGTGCCTCCACTTGCAGGCTGTTTGACATTCGGCCTCGGTGTCTCAATGACGAGCGCCACTCTCTGCAGCTGAGCGAGGTGGCCTCCTTTGCCAGCCGTTGAACGGGTTGGACGACGAGATGCGTCAGGATTAGGTGGGTCCGATGGATTTGCATCCGCTTTGGCTGTACGTCTCCCTTTCGCCATGAGGATACCGGTAGCCTGAGGAATGGCGGTGAAAATGGATGAGGAACTGAGGCAACCGGATACCCTGAGAAAATTGAGGGTGCGCACATTGCTTTTAAATGGTTTGAATGCGTGCCGACGGCCTTATTACCGCTTCGCGCGCTGCGCTGAGGGTCGACTCGGAGCATGCCAGGGACAACTTTTCTTACTAATCACGATTCGGAAGTTTAACTTGAATGCACTGAAAATGAACATCAATATTGCGAGGCACTAAGACAGGTGAGAGACTCAGGCTCACCAATGTAATGAATTAGGTTGATTGATGCCTCTTGCACACTTTCATGTCGGTCCTAGAGAATGGGCATTTTCTGGAGTACTGGAAAAGATGGTGTTGGTCATGGAACGTCGGATGGGGCACCTGGCCACTTACGGAAATCTCGACTAGGGGCCTCTGAGTCATCTGTGTCATATCGACATTAGCAATCGCACCTTCAGTAGCAATGATACTACCGAGCGTGGTCAAGTCGGCTGCCTGCTGACGAACGTTGGCACTCTTGTTGTTAAGACACCAGAGGATCGTGGAAACGATTTGGGTGAGGTATGCCAGTGGCTTGACGTGGATGCCGAGAGCATTGACGATGGTACCGAAACCATCTAGCGTGGCGACGACCTTGGTGATAGTCTCCATCTTTCGTACGGCCCTGCCTTGTTCCTTCAGCTTGTTTACTATCCTCCCGACGATCTCCGAGACACGCATTTTGCCCAGTGTGCAAGCTCCATAGTAGTCTCCACAGCTTGGCGATAGTTGCGTCTATCCGAACCCAGAAGCCTCGAGTGAAGAAGTTAGGGAGAATGTCTTGCCCGATATACTGCGCAGTAACACCCTCCGTGGCCGCACATTACTTGACCACTTTTGGTATGATCTTCTTCATCTCTTCATCGGACGTCTGGGACTCGCGGATGAGGATGACGGTCACTTTGTTATAGTAAGAGGCGTATTCGGGGTCCATGGGCACTGAAGAACACGGCTAGAACCTTGCCACGGTGCAGATGGATACCGAGCCAAAGAGGCTTGAGCACCTCGTCAAGCGACTCCGTAAGGTGCTGTGGCTTCGGCTAGGGCGGCGAGACCGAGCGCCACCATGGTTCGTACTTTTGCTGCTCATCCGTGAGACCATGGGCGAGACAGGCTACGATGTTCCACAGACGAGAAAGTATCGCGCATCCCATCATGATGGCGATCTGTTGGACGATTCGGATGCCAGTGTGACGCGCCTGCCACGACTTTTTGCTACTAGTATGGCAGACGGCCTTGGGGAAAGGGAGTGAGGAAGGGATACCGAGGGCGGATGCGACAACTAAGAATGTGCGAGCAGTCGTGTTGCGAACGTATTCATCGTCATAGTGGGATGCATTGTCGAAATCATTTGGACGAGTCTGACGGTTCCTCAAGTTGAGAGGTTGGATATAACTTCCCACACTTCTATATGAGCATAGTAATCTTCGTCAATAAGTAGAAGTTTGATGACGACCAGGATCTTGTGAATGTAGGGGCGGAAAAGATCGATGACTTTAACCAACAGATGCCATTCTTGATCTTCCAGGGTACATTCCATAAGTAGCAGAAGAATTTTATCAAAGAGTGGACTTATGGTGAACTCAGGAGCTTTGTCTGTAATCTGGCGGAGAGCAGTTTTTTGGACGGGTGGAGTGTCGTTCTTGATCTTGAGGAGTAGCCGCATTTGTGTTCTTTCATTTAGTTCATAGAGAGCGCGGTCTCGTCCTTCTTCAGAATCTTTGCAAAATACGGGATGTCCTCCGGCTTGAAGAATGCAAGGTTGGCGGCTATTTGGGATTTCGGCGGGCAGCTCGGGTCAAGACACGCAGCTGCAACAACGGCGGCGGCATCAGACGATTCTTGGATATGGAAACCCTCGGCTTCAGCGGTTGGTGTTGCCATCAACTTGCGAGTGGCAACCATCAGCGTGTAACGTGGCGGAGGAGGAACAATGACGTACCCTGTGGCCGGCAGAATGGTGTCTAGTTCTTCAGCGGTGAGGTAGTGCTTGTGCTTGTCCTCGTGCAAGATACAGGGCGCATTCGTGGTGATCTGTGTCATGAGTGCATCCGGGATGATAGTGGCTTGGTCCCACTGGCAGTGAGAACGTTTCGGAGTGTCAGCAACGGGAGCTGCATTTTCTGTAGGAGGCGCATCCCAACGAGACCGCCGCTTCTTCGGCAGAGGGACCTTCGTTCATCGCCATCATCATATTGGGGTCAGCGTTCTCGTCGGGTAGGCTCTGCTTCGCGGTCTCATCCCCTAGCTTCAAGGAACTCCAGGGCAATGTCTTGAAGCTCTAAGAGGCACTCCGTTTCATGAAAGACACAGACTGGGTTCACTTTGCCTGTCACGGGGTCCAAGACGCTGCAGACCCGACCAAGAGTGGGCTTTGTCTCGCCAACGGACGCCGTCTGGCGCTGCGTGACATCATCGCACTGCACCGTCCCCGAGGTGGGCTTGCCTTTCTCTCCGCGTGTGAGACGGCCAAGGGGGACCAGCATCTCTCCGACGAGGCTACCCACATCGCTGCAGGGATGTTGTTTGCGGGTTATGGAGGGGTCGTGGGTACGATGTGGTCGATCAGCGATCGGCTTGCGCCCGAGGTGGCCAAGGATGTGTACGAGTACCTGTTCCGGGATGGCAAGCGGCCAGATTATCGGGAAGCGGCACGGGCATTGCACGAGGCAGTTGGGCGAGTTCGATGTGAGGGCGCGTCGTTCAACAAGCAGGGGGCGTCTTATCCAAGTCCATCTTCGTCTCTCCATCTTCAAGTTCCCCCTCCGTACGCGAGCTTCCTCTTACTCCAAGCGAGCCAACCTCATCGCATCCTCGTACCTCCTTCGACTTTGGTGCCTTCTTCGGCATGCTTGAAGGCGTCCGCACTTTCTTGCGTGACTCGGTTAAAGCGACGGTTGTGGTACTCGGATCGCCTCGATGCAATTTGACGTTTCGGGTTTCGGTAAAAGGGCCAATGTTTTCTTCCTTGGCAAGGTCTGCGAACTCTTGAAGGATTTCCTTTGGCGTGGTGAAGGGGTCGACGAGTCTCGGTGAGTTGGACATGAGGGATGGTGATGGTTGCAGAGTGTGGCGACTCGTCGTACGATTCAGACTCGGATGCTGGTGCGACACATCTGCCATGACTTTTGGCTACGGCAGACACAGCGAGGGAGGGTAGGAACGAAGGGGTACCAAGGGCTGTTGTATTGTGAACATATTCGCCGGTGTGGTCGATATCAGGACGTGTAGCGGAGATCGTATGAGCAAGACCACTGGCAGCAGGTTTTCAGAGGTTGGATATGCTGTGAGAGCTACAGCAGCCTGAACTCGTGACATCGTTGGTCCATGAGCTTGCATAGCGGAGCGACCTCAGCCGTGATGGCTGGAGTTCGGTGAGCACGTCTTCAAGAGTGCGGACTTGGTCAATATGCGTTGCCAGGTACACCTGTGTGACGGGAAATTACACACCATATGGGCTACATTAAGCACAGCGGCTGTAACAGGTACAGAACCAGTTGATTAGGTTGGTGTCGTGCGCTGATTGCCGTTATTGTGCACGAAGAGCTTGGAGGTTGGGCGAAAAGTAGGTGCCAGTGACGTCGATGATGCTGGGGGGGCCAAGGGTGGTGAGGGGATGTCAAGGGTAGTGGGAGGCGTCATGTATGCCGCCGAAGGATTTGGGGCATGGAAGACAGGCTTGGGTGGCGAAGGAGGCCATTGCCCATATGACAGCAACGAACTTGGTCCTCCATGTTGCCGACCTAAAGGCATGATCAGGCAGTAGGGTATAGATAGTCCTTAAATAGTTGGCGGGCGACCTGGTGAACAGCAGTGGGTGGCAAGTGTACAATAATAGGGGCCGTCTTCGAGACGATGGTCAGGCGAAATAAAGCGAGCTACAATAGAGCGTTACCACACGGCAGGGGGAGCAAAAGCAAACATCTTACTTTTTGAATGAACGATGGGGGGAGGTTCTGCGCTGGAGAAACCTGGTGACGAGGATGCCGAGGCGATCTTGGCGGCATAATCTTCGATCCCCGTTGGGGTAGGTGGCGACGCCGAAGATGCTGGGGAAGTCGAGGGCGAATAGGATGGTGAGGGGATGTCGGGGGTAGTGGGAGGCGTCATGTACGCCGTGGAAGGATTCGGAGCAGGGAATACAGGTTTGGGTGGCGAAGGATGCCATTGCCCGTACGACGGCGACGGGTACGTAGCCGAGGGTGCCGCAAACGGGTTGGCAGGTGGTGGTGTCGATTTTTTCGTCGACGGCAAGATGTATGCATTATAGGGACCAGGGCAGATGGAATCATCTCTTCAGAGAGTGAATGGATTGACGTTGAGCTCCCATTCCATGTACTGACACACTCACCATCTGGTTGATCTCCCATGACTGGAATATTCCCTGGGCCGCTATAGGCCAAGACTTGTCTGAGTAAGTTTCATCGCATACCACCTTTGATGCGAGCATGATATAAGCTGTCGGGAAACGCGTCTTTGGTCGCTGGAGAAGGATGAGAGCAATGAAAGCAATGAAGCTTTGTCTGGGGGATGAAGTGGGGCAGTTTGTCAGTGGATCTCGAGGACGGTTGATGGGGGTACATACCTGTGCCGGTACCTTTCAACTCGTCTGCCACCGTCGTACTCGACTGGACCATCGGCGCCTCAGCGATCTCGCGTGTAGCCCTGACCACTGCCACACTCGCGCTGGGGATCGTCTGCGGTGCTAAGCCATGGGCTGGATCCACTCTAGGTGTGAGAAGACAATGGATACCAAAAGCATGACTGTGACGGTGGTGTCACACTGGGAGTCACTGCGCAAGCTTTTACTACTCAGTGTCGCGACACGTCCGTAATTAGATGATCCAATGGCATACATAGGTAAGCCATGTTAATATGAACTACGTAGCTTCGGATACAGCATAGAAGAAATCTTTATCAAAGTACTTGTTCAGAAAAAAAAATTCAGAGGATGAAATACTATTCGAATGAGTAAGATGATTGTCAGCAACAGCGCCGAAACGAGGTGCAATGTGCGCGAAAGATCTCAGCTGGTCCAATGGAAAAACATCGCCAAAATCATGACCATTCGCGCGCTTTGCTCTCTTGAGTATATGGAGGCCCGTAGTGACCTCAGTTGGACCGCCGTGCTGAGGTACAATGTCCAATCTCTGTGCATATACAAGGGCACGGTTTGTCCAAGCGCTCTGAGTGTTTCTTGGGGAAGCAGGACACATGACTAGGTGCACGAGAACGATAGAATGTCCTGTACGGGGTCCAAAATAAGTGACTCGGAGGGGTTCATGCGCCAAATGAGCATAATGGTAACATACCCCGTAGCCCACTCATCGGCCATTGACATGATTCATCCGTTTGTAGTACGCCAGCGTCGTATCTGCCATGTTTCCAGGTGTGATCAGGTGGGTGAGCATGAATAGTGAACGTCGAGGAAGTTTCTTCCGGATAGTGGTAAGACTTTTGTTGGACGCGAGCTTTCAACCACACTTGGAGTTCAGTAAATGGAAGATTCACATCGGAAGAAGACCGTCTTGTACCAAAGGTATGAAAACGGTTGAGAGGATGCGGTTTCCCCTCGCGGTTTACATAGTCACCGAGCGCTGCACGAAGATCTGCGAGATCATAGTGATGTGCAACTTCATCGATGGACTTGCGGCGCCACTTGGGCTCGATGTTCAGGCGGATGGCTGTTAAGCCAGTAACGATGGTACGGGGTGGAAAGCTGGACGCGTCAGTGGGAGCACTGGCCGCCCTTGCAGCGACCTTGAAGAAATCGGTTGCTTTGCGTTTTGCTGACCACAGATCCTCTAAAATGTTTTCATTACTATTGCCATCACAATCGTCCTCGCTGCCTGATTCATTCTGCTCCTGCTCCTCTTCCACCTCGGCAGCTGTTTGAGATGTTCGAAGGAGCACTGCAGTCCCAAACAGTCGCCGTTTCTCATCACGATCAAGGATGTGGCAAATTTGATCGTCGTAGCCTTGATTATTCGTCATGGAGGCCGGGTCCTTCACGACTTCGATATGAGCGTGTTCTGTGGTGTCTGCTGACCATTGCAGCAAGGATCCCACCTGCGCGATACTTGGAATGACGTGCTGCATCAATTCTAGCTTCGGGACGTGGAAGTGGTCTAACACGCTGTTATGACCTCGACGGAGGCCGTGGTCGAGGATTGCCTGCTTGTAATCATGAAACTCGCCGAGTGCAGCCTGGATCCTGTCCCGCACCCGCGAAGTAATAGCTGGGGCCTGGGATAAGTATCTGAACTCCATGAGGGCTCGGATGGCCCTGACGACATCTCCATCAATGCCACCAGCGATTACAACGACGAGGTAACGTTGAACATCTCTTTGGGTCCGTCCACCGACCTGCTTGAGCTTCGTGATGCCACGATTGAAGTAGCGAAGACCAGTGATCTTGGGAAGAACGGAGAATCGGAAGTCAATTTCGTCATCACCAAGAGCGAACCTGCACCAGCGGACATCGTGATCCCAACTTTCCCGGTGCCAGTAGTGAAGTGCTTCAGGGGTTAAGAATCGATTGGGATCTGCGTGCCACCAGTCACGCCAGAATGGCAATGCCACCCCACTTAGGCGATATGGTTCACATGCTTTGAAAAAAGCCTCGATGTCGTCCGCAAGGTGACTGACCAAGCCAAGCTGGTGCAAAGTCAGTGCGGCAGTACGTGACTGGTGCCTGTAGCGGTCCCCAAAGTTTTTACTAGTGGCAACGGTGACCGGGGATGTTTGACCTCGTACACATGCGACCATGCAGGCTTCAGGGGTATCGGCGATGAAGGAGACTATTGGCGTGAAACAGTAGCGTAGATTACCCAATGGATCGGGCATCATGCACCCGTCTTTTGCTGCTTCTTTGAGGGGCTCGAGGATAATGTCCATGTATTGATGGAAGAGGCGGGCTTCGAGAAGCGAGCGCATTCGGGGAGTCCCGTGGAGGAACTCGGGGATCGGCATGAGAGCGAGGAGTAGAAAAGCGTGTGATGAAGCTTTGTTCCGCACTTTCATTCTGATGTTGGCTAGACTAATCAATACAGGATGTGCGACCCTGCCTCCACACATATTGGTGATATGCGTTTTATCTGATGACAAAATAATGCCGCATAATGTGGTGCCAATGGGCAACGCTGTCTGGTATGGGTAGTCAGTATACGAAGCCTCCACAACGTGCAAGTGCTCACCTGCATCTCCCAGCATCCATCGCTACTCATCCACTCGTTGTACACTCTCACATTACGATCAGCATCCGTAAACACTTGGCGTGGGACATAATCCATATTGTTTGCAAACAGTGGGTGGTTGAACAGCAGTTTGACGCAGTTGATAGCGTCACGGTAGTAGAGGCAAACGGGTTCCTTTGTAGCGTGGGTGGTGGGAACGACCCTGTAGGTCCAACGTGGTCCAGATGGCAGGGATTCGGCACGCGAACGTAGTTCCCGTGCCGTCCAAAAGGAGAGGGGTAGTGTCTTGACCTAAGAGATACTTAATGCCACGCCAACATGGTACCTGATTTTGCTTACGAGGTTCAAAGATAAGTATTCATTGATAGCACGCATGCTGAGGCTCGATTTCAAGAGAAAGTTTGCGAGCGTCCAGTCGTTCAAGTCGGCAAATGGATAATGCGGATTGTCAATGCGACGCTCTGCATACTGGTCCTGATCGAACTTGGAGAGGAACGTTTCTCCTGTTCCATAGATAGCGCCCGCGCCCTCGTAGTAGTCCACCACCCACTTGCATGAATTTTCAAGTTGAGGATCAGGAACATCTTCCATTCGAACGTCCTCATTGGGGAGTGCTGAAGGCTGAGGCCGAGAGTTTAATTCATCGTCTTCATAGTATGGGTCCTGAGCTAGAGGCAAGGCAGGTGAAGGTCCAAGAGACGGCGAACGTGGAGGAGATTTGGTGCGTTCACGCGGTGGGCTCGGAGGGTGAGCGTCAGGAACTCTGAGCTGATATTGATAGTTGTCATCATGACAGTAAGAGCGGGGCTGTTGGAGATGGTGTGTAACCCTCCCCTCCGAAGGAAAAAATTTGAGACATCTAGGGCAGTTGGGCATCAGTAACTTAGAGGAAAAACGAACACACACCGTGTTGAGTGGCAGACGACTGGGGTGCGGACACAACGTGTGTGATATGAGATCGATGGTACTAAATTGGATCAAAGACTCCAAGTCAGCGAATACGGACTGTTTAGATACATAAGCAACTCGGTAATGATCTGCGTTTGAACTTTCACCGGCGTTTCCCTCACATCTTCAGCATGGAAAATGGCCCACATCACAGCCCACAAACTTCCTCTTGGTCGGTAGACGATCAAAAAATGTCGACGAAGAGCGTCTCACAACGAGGCCAACATTGTTTTGAAGACTCTCCTGGTGGAAGCCTCAGCGTCGTTCCTGGGACACCTGGCGAGGACACTCTCCAGTCTTTTCCCTCCTCAGATCCTGTAGTACCCATGTCGTCCCAGCGCCTCCTGCACTCTGCCCAAGTCCCTCGGGCTGTCACTCCACTCATTGGTACACCCAGCGCTGTCGGTGCTGTTCGCATTCCGAAGTCATCCATTGTCTCTCAGTTCATGACACCCGCACCTACCAGGAGATCGCCCTTGGGAGTGCAACACTCTTTACTAGCGTCCACAAAGAGCACGAATGTAAGAATGCCCGGACTTGTCGTAGCATTAACCAATACTGACACGAGCTTTGAAACGTGACCCAGAATGAGGTCGAACCATTGGATCCCGAGCGGGTGGAATTCGAGATGGAAGACGCACGGCTGATTCTCGAGGTTGCAAGGGCGCGTCGTGTTTCAGCTCAAGCACGACCTCGTTGAGGCCAAGGGCACGGAGAACCTTGCCCTCTGTACTTTGTACAAGCATCGGGCGAAGGAAACAGGTAAGGTACTGGCGGGTGCCGAGTATGAAGTTGGCTATGTTAGGAACGTATTGCGCAACTCTGGTGTCGGCCACCAAGTCTTGGATGTCCAGCACACGACAAAGCGCCGCCGCATGTCTCCGCCTGCTCATGGTCCCAGCAGTCCTATCAACTTCGTTCAGAATGGGCTTCAAGCCTGTACGTACATTTCTCAGAGCTTTGCATTATTTCCATTAAACGTTCGCTCGTGTCTTTAGCAGCACCCTCCGGCTCTCAGGCTGAGCTTTAGTTGGGCCGTTGCGTCTATCGTGTCGCTCTCTCTTTGGACATGTTACTGCGCTGTGTCTGTCATCTCGTGTCGCCGATCATGTACATACTGTATAAATGTATGGAGCTGTAATGTAATGTTACTGAAATGCTGAGGACTGGCGTAACCCGCGGGTATGATCCCCTGAAGGCGAGGTCCGTCGTTTGTCCTCATTGGGTGGGGTGCGTGGCTCGCCCCCCGCATTGTTGTCCCCATCGACCTCGTTGCGAGGGGCGTGTTGTCGTCGTTGTCGGCATTGACTGCCAGTGGGCCACGTAGGACGCGTGGCACATGCATGTGCCGTCCTCCTGTGCCAGTGGCCTGAGTGGCATTTGGATGCGCTGTCCTCCTCGTTATCGTTGTCACTGACTGGGCCGCGTGACGCACGCTCATCATCGTCATTGTCGCTAGGTGGGCGGTGTGCGTGCGCACGCACCGTCGTCGTCGTCGTCGCTGGCTGGGTCGTGTGGCATGCATACGCGTGCTCGTCATCATCGGTGCTAGCTGAGTCACGCCGGAGACTCATGACCCGCGCGCCGGGTTACCTGCAAGTTGTACTGTTCGAGTTGCCTACTTGAAACACGCGGCCCAGGCCGGGGCATCATTCGCGTCACATAGCACAGCCCGTCCACGGGCTCTACCGTCGCGATGTTGTGGGAAACCTGGACGAGCACACGTCGCTGGAGTTGGCTGGCATAACTTGGGCCCTGTATGCCTGTAGCACGGTGAGAGGACTAGTGAGGGTTGTGTTACTGCGCTCGTGTGGAGATCTGTGACTCATGTGTGCTCATGTATATGCTGTCAGTGGCCTGTCACACCAGGCACCTGTCACCGTGTGTGACTGTAGAGTGCTGTAATTATGCTGTAAATTGATGGGTGGCTGTGGGTTCCTGTTCCGAAATCCGAGATTTGCTGATGTAGTGAAATCTATTCATCCCGTTGCGCTGGTTGCTGAGCGTAGCGTCCGAGTCCATGACCCAATTAGTCTTGTATAAAGCGATTGGCTTAGTCAGCGTGATTAACTATATCCGCCCGTCGGTCATTGGACTCTTCGCCCACAACCACGATCATCTACCTCACAATCATGGAAGCTTCCCAGAACGACCCCACGACTGCCAACGCGCATATCTACGGCAACATCCTCACGCTTGAGGTCGACAACATCCTCAAGGACTGGCCTACGTATGTCATTGAGTTCATGCCCGAAAACCCTGGCCCTCTCACGCGTATTCTCTTTCACTCATAGTCTCAATGCTAATTGTATGTTTACAGAAGCTCGTATTACGTCTCAAAGATGCGTCTGAGCGTGCATACATTGAGGCATTCGATGGCGATAAGCGATGCCGCAAGCTTGTGCCCATCAGCGACAAAGAACGAACGATTGCAGCCATCCACGTCAAGACAGAGAGGTTGGTGCCGTTCTCATATGTGTATTTTTCACTCACAATTTCTCTACACTTTAGAGAGTCGGTTCATGAACAGCCTGCGAATGGCGCTGTATGCTGCCTCAGGGCGATCCCTGTCGTCGCTGGCGGTACCTTCAAGGATTCTGCTGCAGTCAAACACGTCGCAAAATACCACCGCACCATCATGACCCAATGCGACAACAGTGACAAAGACGAAGACCGTGTGCACAAGCCCGTTTGGCCGCCACCTCGCGGAACGCACAAGCTCGACCCCAAGAGGTCGTTCGACTCGCTCAGCTACCTCAAAACGTTCGCCGCATCTGTCAAGCCCGCAGAGGACTGATCATCACGAGTCGGTCTCATTTCCTGCCTCTGTTGTCACTCTACGTATGCTAGCTGTTTTTTT
>JBBPSU010000504.1:0-11758 GCA_038093755.1 Tylopilus microsporus | reverse complement strand
TCACAGCGCTGGTGCTGTCAACAAAGACACGGGCACGGAGACCGTCCATCAATACCTCTGTCGCCCGATCGAGCGCACAACCAAGTGCGAAGGCGAAATCCGGCCCAGATAGATACCGACGGGTTTCTGCGAGCAGCGCGTTGAACTGTGGACCGACATCCAATGTGCTACGTGATGTGGCGTCAGAATTGGGTATGTCTGCCGACGGTGCAGGCGGGAGACGGTGTATGGAGTTTGGTGGTGATTGTGAGACACGGGAGCTTAGGTCCGATTCATGAGCATAAGATGATGGCGGCGTAGGGAAAGTCGCGGGACGGGGCTCTGGGCTCTCAGTAGGGATCGCAGTTGCACGGGTCAGTCCATCATAGGGTGTGTCAGAGGGAGCGGTGGGCGGTTCGACGTTATCGTGCGTCAAGGGCAAATTTGGATTGTATGAACTCTTCGCAGGGAAGTGCTCGATGCTACCAAGAGTTTGATTGTCTCGAGGTATAGGAAGAGCACCGCCTTGTGCAAGGACATGAGCAGTTGTCTCTGGCGTTGGCGGGAGGAGAGACGATAAGAACCTAAACAATAATTAATCCTCAGGGTTCCCAAATGGGTGCAGCGTCACTTGCCTTGCACTCAGTTTACTTCCTGAACCATCCGTTTCTACGCGTCGTCGCACATCCATGATGAGCGTAAATAGCTCAACGGCCGAAAGTTTGGCTTTTAACGACACACTGAACAAGGGAGAGCGTGTCAGCAGGGGAAATAAGGGAGGTGCGAGGATTGTATGAATGCATATACCGCGTAGTAAGCGCGTGCACGAGTGTATGCGTGATGAGATATAGCAGACTCACTCTTCGAAAACGCTCTCAACACTGCTCCTCACCCTCGCCGCGACGTCTTTCCAACCAACGTGTAACACCCACCATGAAAGCGTCAGGAAGCGTAGCTCTGTTTCTTCGGGTACTGCGTCGAGGACTTCATCATCTTCCTCCCCTTCCTCTGTTTCCCCAAGAATCCACGCGGGCCATACGGCTTCTACATCGACGATCTTTGCCACAGCTTCCCTGGCGAGGATGCTGGTTAAAGAGAAGTCGGGTATATCATCGCGAGCGCGCTCAGCACGGTCTGAAGCCCGGACAGAATCAATGTATCGGCCACGACCAAGGAGGTTCAGTTGTACCGCGGTAAACAGGGAAAGCAGGGTGATCGTGTACAACGTAGTTAGTGTACGTGTCAACGCTTCAAAGGGGTTAGTCACAGAGGTATATGGTCAACGAAATAACCGTACCAAGTATTTTTACTTCATTCCATAACTGACTCTTTGTCCGCGGGCTCGTGGAGGCCGCTGAATTCTCTGTATTGTGACTGAGAGAAGAGCCCGCCGATGTGAAAGAGTCTGAGAGCTGCGCAGGGACATCTGGCCGAGGCATGGGACCCTGAGAGGCCGAGAGATGCTCGACCCAGCTACCCGTAGTTGCAGAGGCGCGATTTCCGTCGAAACCGGATCCCGAATTGAAGGAAAAAGAAAGAGATCCGGGATCCGAATGTGCGTCCGAGGCCGAGCTCATCTCGGATACGGATTGCGAACGCGGTTGATTGTGCGAGGGTTGAAGCGTACGTGAGCGAGACGCACGCGAGAGGGACTGCAGCTCATTTGTGAGGGCCTCTACGTCCATGTCTTCCAGAATCTGGGAAGCGAGAGTGGGTATGAGGGCCATGATTGTGAAGCAGACATCGTCGTGAGTGGATTGGAAACGGCGTCGAAGGCTGTCGCCCGCGACCAAGTATGAGATAGTGAGCAGAGCAATAAACGAACAAGACTCACTTCTCTCTCGCAAGCTTGTCTCTGAGCATCTTGTCCTTCATCTCCTTTAGTCTTTCGCTGACATAGGCACTCACAGCGTAGGAGCCCCACAGAAACGTCGTCGACTGGATAAAACCTCGACGTCGTTGAAGCCAAAATCCTTTTATCGCGTCCAACATGGAGACTTGGAATTTTGTGAGTTAACGTTGTCGCTGCGTTGGTGTGCGGGTTTTTACGTAATGAAATCTCGATCACATGATCATGACCTCCGGCAGCACCGCCATTCCAACAAGCGGCACCCTTCTGGGTCTAAACCCCGACTCCGACTCCGACTCTGACCCTTGGATCCCCGAAATGGCTTTGGAGAGATTGTCATGGTCGTTCAGGTCAGACAAATTACCACTATATAACTCGAATCGAACAGCTACTTGAACTCTGAGTTCACCACAGACAAAACCATGACATCCCCATCACCCCCGCAGGTTCCGCCGAGCCGGCAACACACTGTCGAGGATATTGATCGCCTGACCACCGATGCACTCGCAAGGAACAAACGAGTCGACGATCAAGTCGACGACGACATCGCCCAACTCCCCGAGGACCTCACTCATCCAACGGCCGTAGAGCGCTGCAATGATTGAGTGTACAGTAAACATTGACAAGACTTACCTAGGTACGAGGCCAAGGTCGACTTCGATTCCGTGGGTTCTTTTCTCTCATCGCTGACCTGCGCCCCCGTTCCAGGTATTCGTGAGTCTATGCCAGAGAACATCGCTTGACCGTCCCCTCACTCCTTTTATATGCCGTGACAGCTGGCCCTCGCCAACGCCGAAGCCACATTAGACATCACCCTCGAGCCCTTCGGGTTGTACCAAAACGTGTCGACGAACAAAGCTCTCCGCGATGCCTCCACCAAATCCGAAGAATGTGTACGCAAGTACGCCAACGAGGCGTCGATCGCGAGGACATGTACAAGGTCATGGTCACCGCGGCGGCCAATCTGCGAAAGTCAGGTATATGGATGCGCTGAGCGCTAAGCAGAAGCGGCTCGTCGACAAAATGTTGTTTGATGGGAAACGCGCGGGGTTGGCGCTTGAGAGCAAGGAGGACAAGGAACGGCTGAAGCGGTTCAAGTTGAAGGATGAGCTCGGAGACGTGTCTCAAGTTTACGGTGCGTGTCCCGAGTCTTTGCGTCGGATGGGGTTGGGCGCTGAATCATGTCTGATCACGTAGCAAAACCTGACGAAAAGAGCGTGAGTAGGCTGTTTGCCTGCTTGTGTACAGCGATCGATCTGCCTTTTTTGACGACAGGGTCCTATCGTATTTACACGTGAGCAACTGGATGGTGCCCCAGAGGATATGGTATACACAACGCATGGAGGGCGACAAGGTGTTGTACGAGGTTATGCTCAGGACGCCGGATATCTTTCCCCTCGTGAGTGACGTTTACTGTATCGATGCACTGAGTCGTCGATCTGACGGTACAATCCAGTTCAAATATGCCAACGACCCAAAAACACGCGAAGCAGCTCAACAAGCCTACGAAAACAGACTTGCAAACAGCGTCGGATATTTGGATACCGCCCTTCGTCTTCGCGGACAGATCCCAGAGATCTTGCAGTACGATTCCTATACGGGTTACATCATGATCACGGAAATCACGGTCGAGAGTGCTGCCAATGCAAAGAAGGTTTGTGAACAGTCGTGTTCGCCGTCGTATATCCCCCAATATCCCTAGTTTTTGGACGATCTCAAGAGTCATCTTGACCCACTCGGCCACAAAGAACGTGATTCCTCGCTCTGAAAAAGGAAGAGCCCCTCAGACGTGGCTTGCCATTTGACCACTTTTACCTTCGGGACTTCAGGCATGGACAGTTTGTTCATCTCTCTCTGACTGTATTTCTGATAGATACTACGATCGTCTGTTTGTGGAGCACAACTTGCACCTCGATGGATCCCTCGTCAAGGAATACTTCCCGGTTTTCGTCGTCGTGCCTGCGATTGTTCTCAATATATACCAGGATCTCCTCGGAGTCAAGTTTGTAGAGATCACGGGTGATTCGGGATGTCTGGCACTCCGGTGAGTCCTGCCAGTGGGATGCTCTTGAACTCCCTGAAGCGGGAGGCTGATATTCATGCAGAGGTGTGACCGTCTTCAGTTTGGGAAAAAGGCGCCAAAAATGAGTCGGGCTTCGTTGGGTATTGCTCCACTACAGAACGCAAGAGCCCCCGCCAGCACCGTCACCTCCATCGTCGGTGCTTCTACCCTTTGATCTTCCCACCGCTTTGATCGTGGGCCGTGGTTTTTTCTTTCTGGTCGGTGCACAACGTAGCTGGGTTTGGTGACTTAATTGGTGGCAGTGTGTTTTCTTGGGCTCTTTGCCTCGGTGACATTGGCATCTTCGTCATTATTAAATATAGTAAGATTTACTCTACGACTCGTGTGACTGCGATTCCCTCGGACCCACAGCCCGAGTGGAAGAGGATCGGCACAAGTCAGGTATGGCCCTTCGCTCCTAAACATTGATTTCTCGCTGGCAAGACGACATGCGCTCATCAATGCGATAAAACGTGGTAGCCTGTGATATGAATCAACTTCCTCGGGGAAGATATGTACATATCATAGTACTGTAACGCCATGTAGATCCGTTACACACATACGTCGTGATACATGCAGCAAGAAATACACTAGCCATCCTATCATACCCGACTTCCTTCAGCACGCTCCATCGCCCATGGGCGAAAAACAATCACTCCCATTCCTCATCTTGATCGAGGTTGTACTTCCCCAGATCCAGCTTGTTGATGTTTGCGTAGTAGTCCTTGATGCCAGAGTTACCGCTCTCCTCGAGGTTGATCAAAGATACAATCATTTGCAACGGCGTATCTCCTGGGTCGGCATGATAGTGGTGTTGAATCTTGGCGTGCACTTGTTTCATCAGATCAGAGTCGTGGTAAGCCAAAAAAGCGGCCTTGATGACGCGACGGGTGAGCTTCTTGTGATCACGAGCGGTCAGGATGGAGAGCGCCTCCATGATATGGGTCAGATGAACGATGTACGCTATGAATATCTGCTGCACTTTTGGCCTGATGCATTAAGCGTCAATCAGTGTCCACGAGTGGATGTCTCAACGCACACGTTCTGATAAACCTGAAAGAGCCATACGGTAGTAATAGCACCTGCAATGATAGGCAGAACGATAGGGGCGGCCGGGTTCGCTATGGTCGCCAGCAAGGCAGGAATGGCAGCTAGTAGAGAACTACCCCCCAACGCACTGATAAAAACGTTAATGAGTGTAGGGATGTTGTCAAACAGGACTCACAGAATTTTGTTAGGCTTTGAGAGCGGACCTGTCTCCATCTTTTCCACCATCCCTACAACGAGCTTCTTGAAATTACTGTCAAGGAGATGCTACAAGTGTCGTCAGTAAAGTGTACAGTGGTTCGTTGTAGGTGTTACATACGCAAGCTGGGTCATTAAAATTCCAAACAGCGACTATATCGACGTGAACAACCGAAAGACAATCCCATATGGTATGTCCCTTGAAGTGCGGGCTGGCCATCAAGGCTTTCCAATATCCTGTTTCCAAAGATCAGCCGTCGGTTATTGTTTCAGTTGAAAGTCCGGACTTTGCCTGCCAACACTGCGCAAAAGTTCAAGGACTCGTAACCGGAAGACTCGAAGGAAAGCTTTACTCAATGGTCCCTTTGATTTTCAAACTAGGATCCACCCTCTGTGCTGCAATCAGCGTTACCCCTGCAACTTTGTCGTTTGTGAGTTTGACCAGGTTCTTGATGCTGTACTCGTAATTTTGTTGCGCTGAGGTTTACAACAGCATGAAGGACGAAATCGAATCAAAGCCAATGATGACCTGCTTACTCGAAATAGCTGCGTGCGGAAGAATCTCCCCGGAGAGTCGGTTGATCTCTTGATGCCATTTGCCCACGTTGGACTCTGCTTGCGAACAAGCACGCTCCTTGGATCGATCCCCGTTCGATTGCATGATGGATCGATTCACAGCGAGGTCAAGCTTCGTGTAAACCACGATGATGGGTACTAAAGGACTTGAGCAAGACCGGAGAACATCGAAAGCAGGAGACGCACCGGTTCCTAGGGTTTCCTTCTTCGTTCGGAAGAAATCCTCAGAGGCTACCTCGAGTAGCCGTTCGCCTGCTCGAGGGATTGCGATACAAAACCTTGAGGGGATAATCAAGAACAACTCATCATTTGAGAATCAAAATCTCACCAAATCGCATCCAAGCGATCTTTGTGCGGACCGGTTTGCCTCTTTCGGATGAAATCCTTCACGGCGTTATAGTTATCGTGCTCTCCACACTCAAAACCAATGCTGTCATGGAGTATAAACCGTTCATTGACAGTAGACTTGAGCTCCGTGTCAATATTTGCTTCCCCACGTACGAAATCAGAGGTGTGCTGGAGAAAACCTTGTGATGCACAGTCGACACGAACGAATGACTTATATAGCCTTACCACTTTTTCGATTCCGAAGGCGATATTGATGAGACTGGATTTTCCCACGCCGCTCTGATACGAAATTCAGCGTGTGGCTTTCAGCAGGCAATTATAACTTACTTTGCCAATGACCAAGATACGGAATCTGCGGTGGAGGCGTCTGCTAGGCTGAAGCAACAGGATGTCAGAATTGGACTTACTGGGGGCAATCGTTGAAGATAGCCTCGGTTGTAGGGGATAGGGTTCCATCGATAGGCAAACCAGTTTCAGCAAGCTTGGGGACGCTGGTGAATACAACTTGTATACCATCCTGGACCACTGAGAGGTCTGTTTGAAAAATCTGATGAAAACCATCGATATGGACGACAAGTTTTGAGATCACCTTGTGTCTGATTTGCAATGAAGAGAGGACGGATATCTAGTCCAACTGTTTTCCGCGCAAGTGGCCACTGTGACGTCCTATAATGAAGTGTGATTCGATCATTTGGAGAGAGGGTGCTTTGAAAAAAAGTATAGTGAGGGACCGAGAAGGAAGGATAAGCAGGACATACACCTCGGGGAAATCCTGGCGTAGTGTACCTTGATCACAAATCAGCTTGTATTGGTTGCCCCCGATACACAAGTCTCCTGAGGTCAGACGTCTGGACCCTTGAGCAGCGGCTAGAGCGACTGCGACGGCTGAATTATGACGCTTGACTCAGAAGTAGTATCACAGTGTCGCTGGAGGTACTTGCCTGTAAGACGGATGGGCGGTAGACTCGGACTCGGAGGACTGCCTGGTCGCGACGACATGCTTGCTAGCGGGACTGAGGGCCAGTCGGGTGGGAGGGGGGTTGTAATAGTACGGATAGACGCTGAGGGCGGTTCCCATCTCGCTGATTCTTGGAGCGTGATCTACACGAGGAGGTTGCATGTTCATCGCTCTGAGTTGGGTTAGTTCCGGCACCCTTCCCATGGGGCTTATGTAATGCCATCTTTGTATGTTACAATTTACAAAAGTCAAACAATCGTCCCGGTCGTTGCGATGCGGCTCGAGAAATTCAAGATGAGGTACATTGTCTTTCATACCTCAACCCTCGCGGAAAACACGGTGTTCTCTCCCTCGCCTGGCAAGTGCAGGTTCCAGACGTGTCAGCGCATCAGCTGAACCTCCGTCCATCGTGCTGTACAAGTTGTTCCGTAACGTCAAGCCAATCTCCGCTGACGATCGATCAGGTGCGCCTTCTTTTCTCTCCCCGTTTCACTGTTTACGTCTACCTCGACTATGCGCAAACCTCTGTCTGGCAAATTGCTACCGTCAATGCGCTTTCCTTCTGTGCACCAAGGGCCACATTGCTGAATTACTTGGGTTCGTGACCTCACACCCGAATATTACGACGACCTGACGACCTGTATCACACTCGTGTAGCACTCCCATCAACGCAGGCATTCTCTACCTATATTGCAACCAAAACGAGGCAGCTTAATGAGGTGGATCTCGTTTCATGGTCCATCCTTGGGGACAGGGTTCTGGAGTAAGTCTAGCTTTGGTATGCCTCGTGGAGCACGCGCTAACCTTCAAATTGCGTAATGAGTGGTTCAATCTGCCTACAGCTCGGCATC
The DNA here is from genome assembly GCA_038093755.1 of Tylopilus microsporus. Classification (NCBI taxonomy): domain Eukaryota; kingdom Fungi; phylum Basidiomycota; class Agaricomycetes; order Boletales; family Boletaceae; genus Tylopilus; species Tylopilus microsporus. The sequence continues at coordinate 3,890 of JBBPSU010000504.1, read as the reverse complement.
TATCCCTTCATTCAGCTGTGACCGGCGTATCAATAGGTGGGCATTAACTTGCTCTTCGACCGACTGCAACAACTAGACCAGAACCTGGAAGGAGTAGAACGACCCGAGTTGCAGCAGGACTGGCGAGTACGTACCACAGTCGCTCCGCGTAGAGCTTGCCAGTTGCATGTGGATGAGAGTGCCTGTCACATCAGCCCAATCGACCGGGCTGGATAACCTAGTCTGGTCGCAAGGGACTGGACAGGAATGGAATGGAAGCGACAGCGGAGAGGATATAGAAGTAAAGATAACCTTATCTCCGCAATCAATCCCCTTCGCTCAAGCGTGTCGCAGAGTTCACAGTGGAGAGTCTCCTCGATAGGTGGCTCTGTTATCCTCCAAGGTCGCCGACGAACGGTAGTTTGTGACGACATTCTTATCGTTCCCGGTATTATCGGCTCCGGTGTGGGGTCCAACGTCTACCTACAAGACTGCTAGGCATTTTCCTATATCCAGATCTTAATAGAACGGTCGAGAAATGGATGTACTGATCAAATCTAAGCTGAACTCGAGGCTATTAGCGGACAGCGTATACTGAGCCGCATGTTGATGCGCGCGTGTATCGGTAGTCTCAGGACGACACTGAAAGTCAAGACAAAAGGACAAGAATTGCCATGTTTTCGACTCGCTTGCATTCCGGATGTATATTCAACAGAGTTGGTCAGTGCTGACCGAAGAAATTGACTTTGTCCATGAAAGTCGACTTGAAAAATCAAGCTGGGACAAGGTTACGATCAGGTAAGTGACGAGGGGACGGACGACAAGACCCTTGATGTAAATGAAATATGTTAGTATTTGCAATACGTCCCAGAATCATCTAAGAAGCCAAGAAACCAGCCTACCACTTGGAGTGAGTTCGCACACGTTGACAGCCTTTTCCCGTGATATCGGCGCCGCTTCTCCTTATATGCCACCCATGCTGGCAGTCTCGAATAAGAAATATCATTTAAGCACACTTGATCCATCGGGGGACCGTTTCAGAGGGGATGTTCCGAACGGCTTTCCGTGAGGATAAGCGAGCAAGTTGTCTGGACTCAAATTAGTCCATCTGTTTGATGATGTGTAGCTCGACCTTGGGCGGGTTTGGCTCACAATCGTGCACAATACAGTATTTTAGGTTGAACCGTGGAGAAACCTGGGAAAGAGTTTTTGAGTCATCGTCTCTATGACATTGAAGGTAGTGCCCCCGGCACGGATGGTGAGGGAATGGACAGGGTTCCGTCCAAGTTGGGTTTGTCGTCCAGCAAGTCGTAGTGGCATGCTCTTGGCGCGTGAGTTGGGTTACATAAGCCAGCGAATACCGGTACTACCCTTAACGTCTCCTTTTCCTCAATCATGATCCTGGCCCGGCAAGGCTTTAGACTCTGGCGGTGTTCTACGTGCATATATAATGCCCCACAACCGCCAACCTGATGGGTGTGATGCCGTTGCTGGCAGCTTGTTCAAGTTCAGTGGCCGGATCGCGTCCACCAACCAATCCGCGTCTGTTCTATCATCCTCGGAGATGAATACAAGGTGATACTGTGCCTTTTCAGAATCTCGGCGGGGACTCGGAATGGCTGAACCCCAATCATTTACCCTCCCCCAATCTGACCAATGACCTCACTCCACGCCGTGTGCCATGGTAAATTGACGCATGTTCTCAGGATTTCCTGTAAGTGGTAATACCCTCTTGCCTATTCCACGTCACTGTCCCAATCCGCAGCACCGAAGGTGTTGCACGAGGCCTATCGAGCGTTCTTACATCATGCTACATTGGGAAATAAGTCCTGATATCCGTATCCTCGCCTCCAGACGCCTTCATGGTAAAGTTTCTCTCGTTAAATCTCCGGGAGTTCGCGACTCACCATCTAGTAACCACAGTGGATTGTATTGTGAGAAGGCTTGACGGAAATGAAGCTACGAGTTTTCAAGTCACGACCAAATCTATAAGATATGCCCCGATGGGGTTATACGTGCAGAGGGCCGCGAGGCAGTCCAATACATAGCCTTTCGGATAAATTCATTTGCGCTGCTTCTCAGCCATCGAAGACTCGGGGCATCTAAACGTCGTATCTACTGTGTTCGCTCCCACGATCCTGTCTCTTCCTTCTCGCCTCCATCTCAGTCCATCGCCTTCCGAAAATCTGTTTCACTGACATCCATTATACTCGGCGAGCCATGTCTGACCGTGCTGCTACTGTCAGGAAGAAGTTTTCGCGATTTCGTATTCTTGTCGTCGGGAGAGCTAATGCTGGCAAAACCACACTTCTCCAGAGAGTTTGTAGGACAACTGAATCCCCAATCATCCGTGACAAGCAGGGCAACAAGGTCAGAGTAGCCTTTCCGAGACTGGTGTATGTTAAACAACCCTTGCAGGTCAAAATTGATGTGAAAGGAACTGAGGGAGTGAGTACCCCCATGTTCTCATTATGCACCATCCTAGGTAACGTGTACTAGCGTGGTGAGCATGACATCGAGCATGAGATTTCATTCGCAAGCAATGACCGCTTTGTATTCCATGATTCTCGTGGTTTCGAGGCTGGTAGTGAAGATGAGGTCCACAAGGTTCAATCATTCATTGAGAGCAGGGCGAATGAAAGGGATCCTGGAGAGCACTTGCACTCCATATGGTTCAAGTCTATGTACTTCTCACGTGTGACACTCTTCTTACCAAGATTCACAACAGGTATTGCATTCCAATGCATGATCATTCGAGGCCAATCACTGTGGCTGAGGAAAGATTCTTCTCAAACTATGGGACAGGAAAGGGTGAGGAACATTATTGAGTTATGTTGTTTGCTAAGGATGTTCTCAGTACCTGTGATTGCCATATTCACAAAATTTGATGCACTGCATGATGTTGCACTGGGAGAGCTCATGGAGCAGGAAGAGATGAGTGTTGATCAAGCAGTGACCTTGGCTCCTGAGCATGCAAAGGAGATATTTAGGAGGAATGGCTACTATAGTATGCTGGAGAAGATGAGATTTCCTCCTAAGAGTTTGATATGCATGGGAGGTGAGCCATTGATGTTCCATGATGACACAAAGTTGACCAATATTGTATTTGAGGGATCAATAAGGAGGAAGCTGATTGCAGTGTACTTCTCAGCTGCACAGCAGAAGCATTGGATAATGAGATGTTGGAGATATTGCTGATTTCTGCTCAGCAAGTGAATCTGAAGCTTTGTGTTGTGTATGCAATGAGAAGGAAAGCAAAAAGTGAGAGTGGAAGATTGGGTGGTGCTGACAGTCTTCTATAGGACAGTCAAGGGACATTATTTACAGGACAATGAAAGACAAAGTTGGTTTGGGGAAAGAGATGGTGAGAAAGGACAGAGATTGGCAATATGGTTTCCATATGTTCTTGTGAGTAAGAATTTGATTACAAACAGTGACAGCTGTAAGATGAATTAATTGATGACAGGTTGTAAGTTGTGGTGCCAATGGTGCCTCTTTCCTACCATCCATGCTCACTGCCATCTCATTTCTTGTGTTCTCACAGCAAGTAAGTTGCTATGTCTGTGGTCCCTCTGTCCTGCCATCCATGCTCACTGCCATCTCATTTCTTGTGTTCTCACAGGAAGTAAGTTGCTGTGTCTGTGGTCCCTCTGTCCTGCCATCCATGCTCACTGCCATCTCATTTCTTGTGTTCTCACAGCTTGTAAGTTGCTGTGTCTGTGGTCCCTCTGTCCTGCCATCCATGCTCACTGCCATCTCATTTCTTGTGTTCTCACAGGGAGTGAGTTGCTGTGTCTGTGGTCCCTCTGTCCTGCCATCCATGCTCACTGCCATCTCATTTCTTGTGTTCTCACAGCTTGTAAGTTGCTGTGTCTGTGGTCCCTCTGTCCTGCCATCCATGCTCACTGCCA
>JBBPSU010000503.1:0-11771 GCA_038093755.1 Tylopilus microsporus | reverse complement strand
GGAGTGCAGATGAGATTGAGAAATAATTGGCAATAGGACAAATGGGAGTAACATATTCAGAGATAAGATGCTTCTCGGTGTCTGGTTCATGGTCTTCTTCAATGAAACCCTTGTCTGCTGGGGATGTGTCATTGTTCTCCTCAATGTAAGTCGCCAGGTCGAACTGAAAGCATTTGTCTGTTACGATTTCATCTTTTCTCATCATCCTCATTGGCTAACATATCGTATGATCTTCCTTCTCTTTTCCATTGGTTCAGCATATGACTCCACTTTCCTACTCGTACAGCCTCAACTGTGCACAGCTATGTACGCAGCATCGCTCGTCCATACATAGTAGTTCATAGCTTGGTCTGTGCTTGTCTGGTCTTAGTATTTAAACCCATGTACATTAGAGTAAACAGCAGTCTTATCCACTTGTTCAATCCTCACCTTAGGCTTGAGTGCGAATTAAGGGTACCACTCCCTATTCTCATCTACTTGCTTCGAACTTGACGATTAGTCTTGAAGCCTTGAACACTGGTTGCTTATTGTCTTGCGCTCGAGCGTTACGATTCAAAGTCTAAGTCGTTACACTTGGATAAGACTACCTACTTGAGTGCAAGATGTTGCCTCAGAAGTTTTACCCTACTCGCGAAGAAACGATATTCACACCCTCGAGACAATACATCAGAAGAATTGCCCAGAACTAGGTTGAAAGATACTTAGTAGTAAGCAACAATGTCGAACCCCTTCAATATGGATGATCTCTGAGATGCGCTGGTTGATGCTCTCAAGGAGAATGCTAAGAAAGAAGAAGAGACGGTCAAGAAGATCGCTGATCCCGGGAAATGGGACGGAGACAAGAAGAAGTTCCGTCTCTGGTGGACAAAGATATGTCTCTGGGTTTCAGCTCAGAACTGGAAGTCAGACAAGGTGTTGGCGATCCCGGGAAATGGGACGGAGACAAGAAGAAGTTCCGTCTCTGGTGGACAAAGATATGTCTCTGGGTTTCAGCTCAGAACTGGAAGTCAGACAAGGTGTTGGCGACGGCGGTTTTGCTCTGTCTCGAAGGAAAAGCCGAACCTTTCGCCCAGCTAACAATGGAGAAATACCTTGATGCAGAACTAAGGATGAAGAAGGACTCTAACGACCTTCTAGGAGATGCGGCATGGCCAACGTGGCCGAACTTTCAAAAAGAAATCACCGAATTCTTCCAAATTATGACCCTCAAGTACCAGTCGTATCAAGAACTTAAAGCCCTCCGGCAGGGATCTATGCTTACTTCGGACTTCTTTCAAAAGTTCAATATCCTAAAGAGAGAGGCAAAGGTCTCAGACAGAGAAGGGGCGCATTTACTCAAACAAGCGGTCAGATTCACCATGTATCAGCAAGTATCTCTCCACTGCGAGATCGACGACGACGACTATGAAGATCTTTACAAACAGTACGACAATTATGGAAAAACATTGGAAAGGATCCATGAGGAACGAGGAGCAGCTAGGGCGGCTCAGGCCCTGAAGCCTTACTGAGGACAGTATCGTCCTTCCCAGGGCCAGCAAGGGCAAAGCCAACCAAGGTTTACGCCTACGGGAACACAACCTGGCCGCGGAGCTCCAATGGAGATAGGGATGCAGTATGCCAGTGATACCCATACATGCTACAACTGCAGAGAAGTAGGGCACATCGCCCGAAACTGCAAGAAGCCAAAGAAAACGAATGCACGGTCTTCGGAACTCGCACCGGTACAGCCACAGACAGCCGTAGGAAGGGGGTACGCCTCCCACAATGCCGCTTATGTAATGGCTGAAGCAGAAGCCTACTGGCGAGACAAGCTCGCGGTTGAGGCTAAACAGCAGGAGGCTTTAAAAGGCCAATGATTGTGAACGAAGAGGGTGTTCATGATCTAGAAGAGTATACTGATGACGATTTTCCTGTATGCACGATAGGATCTATTTTCGGGGTGTCTTTCAGTGAAAGCGCGGCGTCCAAAGACGTGCTTAATTCCCCTATGACTAACTGTTCCACAGAAATATCGTCACAATCCCTCGATACCCAAAAACAATTCACTCTCCGAACAAGCCTCCGATTCAAAACGACTACTGGATGGAAATCGGCAGATCTATATGCCTTACTCGATTCAGGGGCATCCAATTCCTTCATCGACTTGGACTTTTGCAGATATCACAATCTCGTTTTGGATAAATTAACCAATCTGATTGTAGTGACAAATGCGGATGGCTCTGAAGGAGCAATAGGAAAAATCACACATCAGGTCACGGTACTATTTGACGTTCAAGGACATTCTGAATATGCAGACTTTTATGTTACTGTCTTAGGAACACACTCACTCTTTATAGGATATGATTGGCTAGAACGCCACAATCCAAAGGTCGATTGGGTAAAAAGAGAACTAATGTTTTCTAGATGCACCAATCAATGCAAATTTCGACAAAAAGATCAGTTGCCGGCCTCAATGTTCCAACGAGCTATTGAGGAAGGACTCAAGGAAAAAGTACCCGTTCAATATCACGATTACCTTGATGTCTTTTCACAGAACGAATCAGAACGAATGCCAATCCGAAAACCTTGGGATCACGCCATTGATCTCAAACCCGATTTCAAACCAAGGAAGGGAAGAATTATTCCCTTATCCAACCCCGATATGGAAGAAGTTAGAACGTTCATCGAAAAAGAACTCAAAAAAGGCTATATCCGACCTTCTAAATCTCCACAAACATCGCCCGTATTCTTTATCCCCAAGAAAGATGGTAAAAAACGAATGGTCATTGATTATCGTTATCTCAATAACGGAACTATCAAGAACGCTTATCCATTGCCGCTAATCCCTCAACTCATAGATCGACTTAAAGGGGCTGATTTCTTCACTACCATGGACCTCCAATGGGGGTACAACAATATACGAATCAAAGAAGGCGATGAATGGAAAGGAGCTTTCGTTACTCCTCTCGGTTCATACGAACCACTGGTAATGTACTTTGGAATGACTAACTCACCGTCAATGTTCCAACAGATGATGAATGACGTCTTCAATGACATGTATACAGTCGTCATCATCTTCATGGATGACTGTAACATCTTTACCAAAGGAAGACCAACGGAAGAACATCGAAGGATCGTCAAAGAAGTTCTTCAATGCCTACGAGAAAACGACCTCTACGTCAAGCCCGAAAAATGTCACTTTGAACAAAAGAAAGTGGACTTTCTTGGAATGGTCGTATCAAAAGAAGGCATCGAAATGCAGAAATCCAAAGTAGCCAGAGTCCTCGATTGGCCAACTCCAACCAGACTCAAACAAGTGCAAGGCTTTCTTGGCCTTTGCAATTATTACCAACATTTCATTGCTAATTTTGCTGACATCGCTAGACCATTAAACGATCTCACCAAAAAAGACACACCCTTCGAATGGGGACCAAGACAAGAAAAGGCATTCAATGATCTTAAGGAATGCTTTACCAAGGCACCGCTCCTCGCATACCCGGACCAGGAAAAAGAAATGCGAGTAGAAACTGACGCTAGCGACATCGCTACCGGAGGAGTATTGTCCGTAAAAGGAGAAGACGGTTTGTGGCGACCAACAGCATTCATCTCTCATTCCTTTGATAGCGCAGAACGGAATTATCCGATCTATGACAAAGAACTCTTGGCGGTCATTTGAGCTCTAAAAGAATGGTGCCATTACCTTATCGGGAGAGTTTCTTTCGAGATCTGGACGGATCATAAAAATCTGGAGTATTGGCGCAAGCCACAAACCTTATCCCCTAGACAGGCATGATGGCATGCACTTCTTCAAGAGTTCAATTATACAATGTGCTATAAGCCAGGAACAACAAACGGTCGAGCTGACGCTCTATCAAGGAGACCAGATCATGGTGATGCAGTAACAGATCACAATACTAACATCACCATCTTTCCAGAAATCACCAAGACGAATAACATTTCCTTGTCCTCTTCCTTTTACGACGATCTAATCTCTGAATCACAGAAAATCTCAGGGGACGTAGAAGGTTTTACCTTCAACGATGAGGAAAAAATATTCAAAAATAATTCTGGAAAAACCTTTGTTCCCCCTTCACTTCATACCAAAATCCTAAACCTCTGTCATGACGCCCCTATCGCCAGCCATCCTGGCCAGGCACGCACAATTCATCTTCTTTCTCGATATTTCACATGGCCCGGTATTACTAAAGATGCCAAGCTTTATGTAGATTCTTGCCAGACGTGCGCCCTCACGAAGGGTAAGCAAAAGGCACCGGCGGGAAAACTTTTACCCCTTCCTATCCCTGAACACCCATGGGAAGATATCTCTGTTGACTTCATCACTGGATTACCTTTTTCATCTTCATTTGACTCAATTTGTGTTGTAGTGGACAGATTCTCCAAAGAAGTAGTCTTTGTTCCATGCGTCAAAACCACATCCTCCAAGGACTTGGCTCGTATCTTCAGGGACAATGTTTGGTGTATTCATGGACTTCCTCGTACTATAGTTTCAGATCGCGGACCTCAGTTTGTCTCAGATTTTACTTCTGAACTTTGCAAACTCCTCAGGATTGAGCAACTGCTCTCCACGGCGTATAATTCTCAAACCGATGGACAAACCGAAAGGATCAATCGAGATCTAGAACAATACCTCCGTGCTTACGTGGCAAAGAAGCAAGAAACATGGGCAGAATGGATCAAGCTAGCCCAGTTTCAGCACAATAACTCCCTCACTTCTGCCACCGGTACCATCCCTTTCGCAATCACCCGAAATTACCATCCTCGTTTAGGTTTTGAAGGAAATGCCAAGAACGCTGCTGGAGAATTTGGCAAAGAAGCAGGAGAAGCTCATGCGGAAATTAAGGAAGCCCTCGAGGTGTCCCAAAAAAGAATGAAACGTTCCGCGGAGCAAAAAAGAAGTGAGGCACCGGATTACGCTATCGGCGATCAGGTATGGCTATCCACGGAACATCTCAAACTCCCTTACACCGCACGGAAATTAACCCAAAAATGGATCGGACCCTATACCATCACGAAGGTCCTACCAAATGCAGTCACTTTACGCCTCCCCAAATCCATTCACATTCATCCAACGGTCAACGTTTCCCACGTTAAACCTTATCGAGATGTTCTGGAAGGACAACCAACCCTCCGCCCTGACCCAATCGTAATCACGGAAGAAGGATACGAAGAGTATGAAGTCGAAAAGATAGTGGCATTGCGGATGAAAGGATGACAACTTCAATATCTCGTCCACTGGAAAGGCTGGGATGAAACGGATCGTACATGGGAACCACTCGCCAATTTGACCAACGCGGATAAAGCAATTGCCGAGTTCCACAGGAAGAATTCGTCTTCTCCCAGAAAGATCTGAGGAATTTCTACCTCCAACTTCACCGCCCTTTTCCATGATTACTCAATAGACACCACGACACGTTTTCATGCCATGAGGCTAGACTTCGAAGGAGGCATATAAACCTTCCTCACCCTCAACAGCCCTACATCCTTCCGCCATGTCTGTCATCATTTTCTTTGTCTGCACCACCATCACCTTCCTCACTTTTCTCCTCTATGTCATTTCCCATGCCACCCTCGACCACGCTTCCTCTGTCATCCAGGAAGTGGCTCGTCAAAACACACCCATCATCGTATCTCTGTCACTCGGTCCCTTCCACGTCTTCACCTTCTCTACGATCATATCTGCTGAATGGAATGCCATCGGCGTCCAACAACAATGGGGTAAGCTGATAAAGCGTCCACAGACAGAATGGGAAAATGATCAGTGGAATATCAATGCCGACAACGACGTGCCGGCCAATGGTCAGAATCAGGGGCAATGGGGGAACTGGTAAGCCGAGTCGTCTTTAACGGCGATCCATACCTGGAAACGGATTGGATAGGCTTATCGGGTCTCGTCGGGACAACTCGATCTAAGAGGGGGGTAGTGTTATGATTTCATCTTTTCTCATCATCCTCATTGGCTAACATATCATATGATCTTCCTTCTCTTTTCCATTGGTTCAGTGTATGACTCCACTTTCCTACTCGTACAGCCTCAACTGTGCATGGCTATGTACGCAGCATCGCTCATTCATACATAGTAGTTCATAGCTTGGTCTGTGCTCGTCTGGTCTTAGTATTTAAACCCATGTACATTAGAGTAAACGGCAGTCTTATCCACTTGTTCAATCCTCACCTTAGGCTTGAGTGCAAATTAAGGGTACCGCTCCCTATTCTCATCTACTCGCTTCGGACTTGATGATTAGTCTTGAAGCCTTGAACACTGGTTGCTTATTGTCTTGCGCTCGAGCATTACGATTCAAAGTCTAAGTCGTTACATTGTCTAACCTGTCCAAAAGGTAAGTTGGCACAATGAGCCGAAAGCATCTGTCTCACCTATCAAGGTGATGAGTGATCTGACTGTAGGTTACTGGCGCAAGTGGATATCTTGATTTCTTCGATATGTGTGTGCTCCGTGATATCAGCACTCCACTGTATCGCAGCTCCGGATTCGTGGATGCCTGGGACTACACTTTGAAGCAGTTCTAGCTTAGGTAGTTCCCAGTTCTTTCTTGCACTGTTGGATACAATAGCGTCCTTGTTGACATGGAAATCTTGAAGTGCTTGGGCCACCTGGTTGAGGGAATGTGTGGTGAATTGTGGTGCTTGAGCAAGGTCATGGAAGTCTGCGAGTGAATGGAGCATGACAAGGAACCTACAAGGGATGGTGCCTGTGATAGCACCTATGATATAGCATTGGACAGACTGGTGATTGTGACCAGTAACCTGTTTCAAATTGGAAATGCCCTCATCGAAAGCCTGATATCCTATGAGAGTCTGGATTATGGAAAAGTGGTAATCCAGTTCTGCAGCTCCCATCACCGCGATACACCACTTAATGTCATGGTCCCAGGCGAATTGATGGAAGTGATGTAATGGTTTGATGGTGATGAAGTTGCAGGGATCTGATAGCACCCAGCTCATCCAGACTAAATCAACAACCCCATTCAGACCCAGTGCCTTGACGGCCTTGAGAAAACCCTTGTAGTCATTAGTGTTACAATTTTCATCCCATTTCTCTCTTCTCTCCTCTCATTGGTTAATGAATCGTATGATGTCCTCATCCTTTTCTATTGGCTTTCGTATGACTCCACTTTTTATACCCATACAGTCTTTACTGCGCACGCCTATGTATGCAGCATCACTCGTCCTTACCAGGTAGTTCATAGCTTCAAGTTGGTCTGTGCTCATTTTGTTCCAGTATTTAAACCCATGTAAAGCACCAGATACAATAGTCTTATCCACTTGTTTTCTCTCGTCTTAGGACTTGGGAGTGAATTAAGGATACCGCTGAAGGGATGTAAGGGATCCTGAAGGACAAGTCCAACTAGGTCCTTAACAAAAGAAATGATCTAAGGGAACGATAGGTTCATCCCTAAAGAGACTCTTGATGAGTTGGTGAAGGAGGGGACCCAAAGACAGAAGAGTCCGGATGGTCCTAAGGAGGTCCGGACCTCAGAAAACCAGGAGTGATGGACGGAAAAGGACTTGGAAGGCTTCGAGGAGGACGAGAGGCGAACAATGATAGATGGACGACGGTTGTCCGGTGCGTAGAGAGTGATGACTGGTGTGACCACTGCGGTCGGAATGGATGCGGACGATAGCGGACGTGACGGACGATAGCGGACGTGACGGACGATAGCGGACGTGACGGACGATAGCGGACGTGACGGACGATAGCGGACGTGATAATACAGCGGACGACGATGAGGACGATGAGGACGAACGAAAGGACGACGGGCGAAGTGTGATCAATGCTAACGGGTGCAAGATGCATTCAAATCATCTGACAAACAGTTTATAGTCCGGAGCATACTCCAGACTGCCATAACAACACCAATTTGAAATAAGTATGACAGGACCATATGGAGTGTAAGTACCTTGTGCCTTACACGTCGAAAACCATAAGGAACTAGCCAAGATGTCCAAAGTCATAGAATAAAGTGGTCACGAACCTCAAATGACATTCCGGTGCGACGCGGACTGTTGTGGACAAAGGACAGGACGTTCCGGACGATTCCTGTAGGAGCGGACGAGCGGACAACGACGGACAGCAGACGGATGTGACGCGGGTGAATAGGATCACTAAGGACATGAGTGACGATGATAGGGAAGTCGTGTAGAGGTCATAGGATAGGTCCTACAACCGTAAGGAACAGTAGTTCCTTACACCGCTCATCTCTACTCTTTTCTACTCACTTTAAGCTTGCCGACTAGCTTTAAAAGCCTTGAACACTGGATATCACGATTGTCTTGCCCTCGAGCGTCACAACTCAAGTCTAGGTTGTTACACTTGGATAAGACTACATACTTGAGCACAAGACGTTTGCCTCAGAAGATTTTATTCTACTTGTGAAGAATTGATATTTGCCCCCTCGAATGATACATCAGAAGAATTGCCCAGAACTAGGTTGGAAGATACTTAGTAGTAAGCAAAGATGTCGGACCCCTTCAACATGGACAATCTCAAAGCAGCCTTGATTGATGCTATGAAGGAAGGAACAAAGTCTGAAGAAACAATAAAGAAGATTGCCAAGCCAGGCAAATGGGACGGTGACAAGAAGAAGTTCCGTCTATGGTGGACAAAGATACGTCTCTGGGTTTCCATTCAAACCTGGAAAACAGACAAGGTACAGGCCACAGCAGTATTACTACCCTTAGAAGGAAGAGCGGAATCCTTCGCCCAACTCACAATGGAAAAATACCTCGACAAGGAGACAAGGAAGAACAAGGATGGAGACCTGATCGGAGAAGCAGCTTGGCCGGACTGGACAGAACTTCAAGAGGAAGTCACAAACTTCTTCCAGATTAAAACCCTTGAGTACCAGTCATACCAGGAGCTAAAAGCCCTCCAGCAGGGATCTATGCTCACATCAGACTTCCTTCAAAAGTTTGACATACTCAAACGAGAAGCCAAGGTATTGGATGGAGAGGCGTCACATTTACTCAAACAAGCGATCAGATTCTCCACCTACCAACAAGTCTCTCTCCATTGTGAAATCGAGGAGGCCAAATATGATGGCCTCTATAGACAGTACGATAACTACAGAAAAACATTGGAGAGAATCCACGAGGAACAAGGAGCGGCTAGAGCCGATGGTGGCTCAGGCCCCAAAGCCTTACCAAGGACAATTCCATCCTTCCCAAAGTCAGGGTCAAGGTCAACCAAGGTTTACGCCTATGGGGACACAGCCTGGCCATGGAGCTCCAATGGAAATAGGAATGCAGTACGCCAGTGATACCTGTACTTGCTATAACTGCGGAGAAGTAGGGCACATCGCCCGAAACTGCAAAAAGCCGAAGAAGACAAATGCGAGGTCCTCAGAACTCGCACCAGCTCAGCCACAAACAGCCACAGGAGGGGGGTACACTTCCCACAATGCCGCTTATGTAACAGCAGAGGCGAAAGCCTACTGGCAGGACAAGTTGGTGATTGAAGCGAAACAATCGGAGGCTTTAAAAGGCCAATGATCATGAATGAAGAGGGTGTTCATGATCTAGAAGAATACACTGATGACGATTTTCCTGTATGCACGATAGGTTCTATTTTCAGGGTGTCTTTCAGTGAAAGTGTGGCGTCCAAAGACGTGCTTAATTCCCCTATGACTAACTGCTCCACAGAAATATCGTCACAATCCCTTAACACTCAAAAACAATTTACCCTTCAAACAAGCTTACGATTCAGAACAACCACAGGATGGAAATCAGCCGATCTATATGCATTACTCGATTCAGGAGCATCTAACTCGTTCATTGATTTAGACTTTTGCAGACATCACAATCTCGTCCTAAATAAACTAACCAAACCTATTATAGTAACAAATGTGGATGGCTCTAAAGGGGCAATAGGAAACATCACACATCAAGTCACGGTTTTGTTTGACGTTCAAGGACACTCTGAATATGCAGATTTCTACGTTACTATCTTGGGAAGACACTCACTTTTCATAGGATATGATTGGCTAGAATGCCATAACCCTAAGATCGATTGGGTCAAAAGAGAACTGACATTCTCCAGATGTACCAATCAATGTAAATTCCATCAGCACGATCAACATCCGGCTTTGATGTTCCAAAGAGCCATTGAAGAAGGACTCAAGAAAAAAGTACCCATTCAATACCACAATTACCTTGACGTCTTTTCACAGAATGAATCGGAATGGATGCCGATCAGAAAACCATGGGATCACGCTATCGATCTTAAAGAAGACTTTGAACCAAGAAAGGGACAGATTATCCCCTTATCCGACCTTGATATGGAAGAAGTCAGAACATTCATTGAGAAAGAACTCAAAAAGGGCTATATTCGACCATCCAAATCCCCTCAAACGTCACCCATATTCTTTATCCCAAAGAAAGATGGTAAAAAGAGAATGGTCATTGATTACTGTTATCTCAATGACGGAACTATCAAAAATGCTTACCCATTGCCACTAATTCCCCAATTAATAGATCGACTCAAGGGAGCAGACCTTTTCACCACAATGTATCTCAGGTGGGGATGCAACAACATCCGAATCAAAGAAGGCGACGAATGGGAAGGAGCCTTCATCACGCCCCTCGGTTCTTATGAACCATTAGTAATGTACTTTGGAATGACTAATTCACCATCTATGTTCCAACAGATGATGAATGATGTTTTCAACAACATGTACACAGTTGTCATTATTTTTATGGACGATTGTAACATCTTCACCAAGGGAAGGCTGACAGAGGAACATTGAAAGATAGTCAAAGAAGTTCTGCAGCGCCTATAAGAAAAAAACCTTTACGTCAAGCCCAAAAAATGCCACTTCAAGCAAAAAAGGGTTGACTTTCTCAAAATGGTCGTATCAAAAGAAGGTGTTGAAATGCAGAAATCAAAAGTAGCCGGAGTCCTCAACTGGCCAACTCCAACAAGACTCAAACAAGTGCAAGGCTTCCTAGGCCTTTGCAATTATTACCGACATTTCATTGCCAATTTTGCTGACATCGCTAGACCCTTAAACGATCTCACTAAAAAGGACATGCCCTTCGAATGGGGACCAAAACAAGAAAAAGCATTCAACGATCTCAAAGAATGCTTCACCAAAGCACCTCTCCTCGCATACCCTGATCAAGAAAAAGAAATGCGAGCAGAAACCAACGCTAGTGATATCGCAACTGGAGGAGTCCTGTCTGTAAAAGGAGAAGATGGTTTATGGAGACCAACTATGTTTATCTCTCACTCGTTTGATAGCGCAGAACGAAATTACCTGATCTATGACAAAGAACTCTTGGCGGTCATTCGAGCTCTAAAAGAATGGCGCCATTACCTTATTGGAAGAGCTTCTTTTGAGATCTGGACAGATCACAAAAATCTCGAGTACTGGTGAAAACCACAAACCCTATCCCCTCGTCAAGCTCGTTGGTACGCACTCCTGCAAGAGTTCAATTATACAATGCGCTATAAACCAGGAACAACAAATGGTCGAGCAGACGCTCTATCAAGAAGACCAGATCATGGTGATGCAGTTACAGACCACAATACTAACATTACCATTTTCCCAGAAATCGCAGAAGCGAATAATATTTCCTTATCATCCTCCTTTTACGATGAACTAATCTCTGAATGTTACGATTTCATCCGTTTTCTTCTCTTGTCATTGGCTAATGTATCGTATGATTCCTCTTTCATTTTTCATTTGTTCCTCGTATGACACCACTTTCTTATTCGTACAGCCTTGACTGTGCACGGCTGTGAATGCAGCGCAGCT
>JBBPSU010000502.1:0-11787 GCA_038093755.1 Tylopilus microsporus | reverse complement strand
AGTTTCCCACACTTGACTTTGAAAAAAGCGGACAAGTCAATTATTTGCATCTATTTGTGGCACCACTCATATATAAAGCAAGCAACAGCTCAGAATTGTTCCCACCCTTCCTTTCTTCCCACTTCCACTCATCACCACTCTTTACTCACCACACACCACTTGTCACTTATCACTTATCACTTATCATCTCAACTCATCATCTTAACTCATCATTTGTAAGTTCATATATCCTTATTGATTATCACTCACTACTTTCTCATTTAGACTGATCACTTCAATCTCTTATCTAGGTTGTATGATCTTCAGATATTGGTAAGTTGCTTTCAATGTTAGGTGATTAGGTTGTAACTGACAAAAGTCTACTATATAGATAATATTTCTTTCAGAGAATGAGTAAGTTTTATAATAGTGTAGTAGTTACTACTTGTATGTTGTGGATGGAATATCATATGATTTGATTGGTGAATATTTTGGTGTGACACAGTGCCCCACAGAGCCTCACAGTACTTCACAATGCCCCACAGTACTCCACAATGCTTCCAATGCTCCACAGTACTCCACAATGCTCCACAATGCTCCACAGAGCCCCACAGTACTCCACAGAGCCCACAGAGCCACAGCTTCCCAGTGCTACAAAGTCCACAGAGATTGGTGTTCTGTACAGAGCTGTATAGAGTGGACCTAGCTGGGGGTTCTGTGGAGCTGTTGGCTCTGTACAGAACTGTACAGAGCACTCTGATTTGCTGATGGCCATTCGCTTGAACCTCAGCCTCCTCTAGCTCTTCTTCTGAGCGTTGCTCCACAACCTTAGTTAGCGCCTTTTGATAGTGTTTGAGATACAGCTGGGACCCAGGATCCGCATTCCAATCGCCTTTGAGCACCTCTTTCACCTCATTCCGATATGTCTCGCCAATGACTCGTCGGACAGTCCAGGCTTTGCCGTATTGAGTCAGCTCTTTTGGCTTTCGAGTGCGGCCAAACTTTCTTAGCCATGTGAGATACTCCTGTGCAATTGATTAGCTTGCTAGACACATCAGATTGTGTGAACATACCTTCTTCCTGTCCATCCAAGCCTGCTTTCCCAAATGTTTTGTCTCAGGGAGCGCATGCGCTCTTCGGACAATTTTCTGATACACTTGGGACTTTCCTTGTTTTTGCTTCACAGCCCTCCAAGGTGTTTTGTACTCCTGAAGGATTCGGAGCTCGGCGATGGAAAACTCGACCATGATGAAGATGAATTTTCTGATCAGTGCAATGATTGACGCAGCAGAGTGGGAGGCAATGATGCTGCTGCCAAATTTGAACTTCTGTCTACTTCCAGAATACATATGTGCCTGAGTGCCAAGAGTTCTGTCATCCCTAGTCGGGCCTATTAACAAAGTAGTGTTCCACACTCCTCAGAAAAATACAATTACAGCCTGGTCTACAAATATACAGGCATCATATCTGAATTGTTTAGTTATCAAGCTGAAAGAATTCTGTTCAAACCTAGTAACTACCAATGTTGCATAGGCGAGAAACTTACCGAGGCGAACTAGATTGCCGAGGAGCATAGCAATGACAACACCCTGTAATCATGTTACTTAGGAAAATGTGTTGAACGCATTGCAACTTTCCAACATTGAAAGGTTGTGTGTCTCAGTTGTTGTAGCACTTCATTGAAACCATCTTAGAAAAATTCCCCGTGACTCAGTCAAAATGGCAAAGAAATTCAAGAAGATTGCCTCCTCCACTCCTGTGAAGAGGGTCAAGTATACGACCATTGAAACAACCAGGGGAACAAGGACAAAGTTGTTGAAACTCACTCCGTCCAGTCGGGAAGTTGTAAATGCATTGGTGCAGGGATCATCTCCATCCAAAACGCACGCTTCATCATTAAGGGACCAACTGTATCAAGGCAACTCTGATGACTATTATGAGGAGGTTGAAGGACCACCTCCATTGCAGCTTCCGAAGCACAAAGTAATATTCCATCCTTGTATTCTGTCTATGGAAGGTCTTATGTCAATATTTAGAGCCAAAATGATTTTCTTCGTGACTGGCTGCCATGTGAAGAGGTCTATTTAGATATCCTGTTAGATATGGAGGCTCCCCCGCCGGACCGGTCCTGCTCCGTCTTTGGATGTCTCAAGGATGGTATATACCTGTGCACCGACTGCTTCCTACAGCCCCTCTTCTGTACTGCCTGCTGCCGAGAACAGCATATCAAACACCCGCTCCATCGGGTACAGCAGTGGGTTGGGCAGTTCTTCGATGATTCTTCCCTTCAATTGGTAGGCTTCCTCATACAGTTGAATAAGTATCCTACTTACCATTGGCAGGCTGGAATGGAGGTATACCTTGGCCATAATGGATTAATATGTCCCACTGCAGAACTCACCGATGGCCCCCCGGTAGATGGAGAGGACGCCTGGGAGGATCTAGAGTTTGCTGATACTCCTCCCCACCTGAAACGTCCGGAGCATGGCCAATATATCACCATAGTGGACACCACCGGCATTCACTTCTGGAGCATTACATATTGTTGTTGTGCCGACGCGCCAGAAAAACACATTCAGCTTTTCCGTTCTCAGCTATTCTCAGCGACAATACTGAAACCCCAGACCGCTTTCACATTTCGAGTGTTGGATGACTTTCTTCGAGACAATGTGGAATGTGGAACATCTGCAATGAACTATTTCAGCAAGCTCCGACGAATCACTTCGAATGCGTTTCCACACTTGGTTCTGGTAAGTGTGACATTGCATCGGCAATCGATCGCTCGGCGGCAAGTTCTAACCGCAATTCAATTCAGGACAGATACCGTGAGCTGATGAGAGTTTCCAGACAATGGCGACTTCTGAAGACTCTGAAATGGAGTGGGTACTGTGGAGGAAGTACACCGCCCGCTCAAGGATGCCTGGCACTTTTCTGCCCGGCATGCCCGCAACCAGGAGTCAATGTTCCGGTGACTCCGGAAACCGATTTTTCACATTGGAGATATACGCGCACAATAGTTATGGATGGAAATTTCAAGGCAGAGCACATGCACTGCAAGGCGCCGGACGATGATGTTTGGTTGATGGATGGGGCAGGGTATATGGTCACTCGCCCAAAGTACAAGGAATTTCTCTCGGTCACAAACTATCCAGCTCCGGTTTGCCATATTCCCTTTCAGAAAATTCCCTACTCATTTCACCGATAGCGGTCTGATTGCAACAATCACCGGGCAGTTAACAGGGTGAACGCCGATCGGCATCGCTTAGAAGCCACAGGGATCGGTGGCACCGCATGTGCAAGGCATGGATGCTTTTATCCTCATTCTATGGTCGACTTCCAAAAGGGTGAACGGTGAGTGTCTGCCGCTGAGCCCTCGGCGTATCTCGGCAAGTCGCCTGATTGGTGTAGGCAGGTTAATATGGACTATGCACTCGCTCACACACTCCGGCACAATATGGAGCACATTCAGTGTGTGGTCACTTTCTATGATGTGAATTGCCAATACACGAAGAACCTGCAAGATCGACTTAAAGGAAATCACTTCATTTCATTGCCGCCGGAAATTGAGTTAGTACCGGCGATCGGTGCATGGCATATACATGGCCATCGGCAGGAATGTCTGGCACTCTACGGGGCAAACTTCATCATCGGCGCTGGCCATGTAGATGGTGAAATAATGGAGACGCTCTGGTCGTCACTGAATATCATTTCCCCATCTGCTCGAGGAATGTCGACTGCTCACAGACAGGAGTTGCTTGATTATCAAATGAATGACTCAAATTTCCTAAAAATGGTTCGAATGAGTGGGTTTCAAATTGTGTTAACCTTCGCCGAGATGCTAATCAAGTGGGAGAAGGCCGTTCACTGATGAGAAAGTCCAAACTTGCATTCATTGCTTGTGCAGATGCTGAAAGTGCATTTAAACGACTTGATGCAGCCGTGCCGAATGATCAAAGAACAAGCTGGATAACAGCCGAAGAATATGCCATGGATCGTCGCAGATTTGATCCTACAGTCATGGATATATATGAAATCCAGATGGAGAGAGGTGAGTATATATATTACATGTGCCAGAGAATATGAAATGACTGCGGCATCAGCGCCATCGGTGAAAGCCGTGGAATTAGACCTCCTTTCCACAAGGTCAGGCATGCAAGCAGGTTTGCATGGCTCAGTCAGCTGGATTGCCGAAGGGCTCAGGATCGAAGAATCACAAATATCCCTTAAAATGCAGATCAAAGAATTTGGTGCCAGGCCCACCGAGACCCAATTATTGACAATCGCCCGTAGAAGGGATCAAATCCAATCCGATATCACAAAGTTCAACACATCAGCACTCGTATACATAGGAAAAGCATTACATGCCGATGAAGGCGTGCTCTTGAATGCACAACTTGGCGATGATACTAGCGATACCGAGGCTGCCGAAGAAGAGGATCTCGCCGAGGACATCTTCAGCGGGTCGGTGGATGACCGACAAGCCATAGTCCACGGAGTGGAGACAGATGCAGAATATACAGCGGTGTTCCTACCTTCAACAGTTGGGCGGGATAATTGTCTTGCACATGATCTCAAGCCCTTTCTTGAAGACGAGATACAGATGAGGATTGGTCAAGCCAATGATGCATTACACGAGTTAAGATTAGCCCTCGTGGACAAGGCAATTCTATTCAGGAGAGATGTACACCATTCAAAGAGTCAAGCAACTACCACGAGGGCCTGGACCAAGGTAGCAAACGTGCAAAATATCGTTCGTCGGCATGCGGCGGTGTACCACCGTGCCCAGAAACAGCTGTGCTGCCTCGGCACCGAAGCGAGTGTTCTCTCTCATTATCAGCCTTTGAAGGACAGTGACTTGAAGGTAACATCGGTGGTTTCTGATCCAAATTCACGTGGTCAGCGAAACTCAACTCTTGCATGGTTTTGGTCCACCGATGTGCCAAGAGATACAGAGGTAGACAACTGGATGTCAGAATGTACGTGCATGGAAATGATTCTCGGTCCACTCTGATGTGTTGTGCAATAGTCTATCAAGTTCATTGGCTCCGAGTGAAAGCACTCCAAGACCGATATATTGAGGAGGTTGAACTCCTCCGGTGTGAATGCGAATGGACAAAGAACTTTTTCATCAACAGGGCGAACGTTCTTCGTAATCAGGCCATATTTGCTTCGGAGCAGAAATGGATGGGAGCGGAGGCTTATTGGGCCTGGCAAGCGAAGTTATACTCCAGGCTGGCAGGAGATGCATCGGAGTGCCTCGAGATAATGAAGTCAAAAGAAAGCACTTGCCGACATATACAATAGGTATCGAGATCGCATTAAGTTGTCACATAAAAGCATTGTTTCCAATGTCCAATGAGGAAGTCACATGATTGGTTCCGAGAAGGAAGACAATAACAGCCTTGTTACAAAAAGAATAGATAAAGGCGGCCCCACCGGCGATCGGAGTTTTCCAACATAAATACGATCCGTCTACACTCGCTGTGGGTCATCAGCCCACCCGATAAAGATTTTCCTCTATGTCAACTGCTACTCCATCAACATCTACTCGCGAATATGTCACCAAGGTTTCATACGCTGACTTTCAGCTCGTCGTCAGATATTGTAGTTTCAGGATGAAGGTCGCTGTGGAGGCCATGCAAGCAGGTGTTTGCGGCGAGCACATGGCGAAGAACCTCCTACTGGAGTCGGTATGATCAGTTCTATATCTGTGTTCATGTACTCGGTTGAAACTTCGGCAGGAACTGCTCAACCGAATGTTTGTCATCGGCATCTTGCAATCCGTCTTTGTGCAGCTCCCTCCTGTGGCGCACATGGTGTACAACATGTTCATTCAGAGCGTGGGCCCAGATGTCTTCCAGGAAAGGATCACGGCGATAGATATAACCAAGGATGATACATCGGAGTCCTTTCGTGCAGACAGGCTGGACGATGTGTGGTGGATTGAAAGTGGAACATTGCTAGCGATGGACTATAATGCTCAAGAGTTTGCAACAGTGTTGTGCAAAGCGAAGAATGCCCAGCAGGTATGCAATGATGATATGGACAATACTCACTATTGATTGTCAATAGGTCCACGATCCTACTGAGAAGTTCGAGCCATTTACCCACATGGAGCTGCTCCAGTTTCACCGTAGATCGCTTGCCGAAGCGATAGAAAAGAAGCGGAAGGAACTAGAGGAAGTTGAGCTGGAAATGGGAGTCGTCGGCGATCGCATGAGCAAATTGGAGGAGACATTTGGCCCAGATATTTTGTAATGCATGCACAGATGTATAGGTACATCTAGCAAACTACTACTAAGTGGTCGCTCTCAGAATGGCCATTTGTGTCTGGAATAGTCGCCATTTGGATTGTCCTTCTCATCGTCTATGCTCTCAGGATAATTCCAACTATCACCGGCAATACTGCGAGCGCCGCTATCGTCTCCGCTATAGCGACGGCGGCGGCGGCGACAGCGACAGCGTGAGTTTCTGACCACTACAAAGGAGACATCTACCTTGGCATTAATATTTGCAACTCGAGTACGCGTCCAAGGTGTATACGACTCTTGCAGGTGGTGTCGGTGTCCCTTTAGTAAGATGGTTTGGCACCGAATGTGACTACAATGTAGTGTTGGATCTGAAACGACGTCGTCGCTGTCGCTGTCGCCGTCGTCGCTGTCGCTGTCGCCGTCGTCGCTGTCGCTGTCGCCGTCGTCGCTGTCGCTGTCGCTGTCGTCGCTGTCGCTGTCGCCGTCGTCGCTGTCGCTGTCGCCGTCGTCGCTGTCGCTGTCGCTGTCGTCGCTGTCGGCGACGGCGACGGCGACACCCAAGCTTGGTCCCAAGTGCAGATGACATGTTGTATGGATACCCAAGTTTCCTATACTTGTATGTTCCGACCAAGATAAACAACCTCGGCGTTCCCATGATGGACCAGAATATGCCAAGACCGATGTTTACATTTTCTAAGTTCACAGTACTCAGCAATGATCTGCATCCTACGTAGTGATTCAAGCGACAAATCTACATATTGTACATACGAAGAGATTATTTACAGTATGTCCTTAGGCTATTGTGCCACCTCGCTTACATTCGGCATCAAGCAATTGATGTAATCCTCGCAATCTGGTCGGCACAGTCAAGCTGATGTGACAAAGCCTCAATCTCCCTTTGCAATGCTTGCTTTTTATATTCGAGTTGCATCAGCTTTGTACCGTATGCGCGGTATGCCGTGCGTAGATATTCATTGGCCTCGTTGCAGAGTTTTCCCGGCTCTTGCCCACTGGCCTTCATCTCGGCGACAAGTTTCTTGCATTCCATGCGCGTGTTAAAGTCTGAGTTATAATAAGCATTGTGTTCCAAGGAGAGAAATTGGAGCCGACGTACAATTTTCAAGGCCCCATACAACTCCGCTCAGACAGTTGTAGCCGAGGTCGGGGGGATCATCCCACGTTGGTTGTGGGGCTGGCATATGTGGCCGATAAACAGACAAGAGCGGTGGATGTACGCGTTCCCGCAATCCACCAACAATTGGAGATGGGGATTTGGAGCGGCGACCCATGTCGCTCATAATGGACGATTCTCCCTCCGACTCGGCGGCATGCAGTGTTTTCACGAGTGGTGCTGAGCTCCTGCCCATTTCGTCGACTGATGCAGCTCGGCCCACCGCGCGGATGTTGGAACCCATGGCAGCTGTCTCGTTGTTGCCATGTTGGTCTTTATTCTCTTGAAGAGTATTCTCAGCGAGCTCCTGGGCCCTGGAGATGACCGGTAGTACCAGGGAGAAGTCGGCAGGAACAGGTGGCTCTGATGAGCACACTGAAGGATCGGCGGGTTGCGATGGGCACAGCGAAAAGTTTTCTGGAACTTGTGGTTCATCAACATCCATGGGGACCTGCTGTGGCATGTCAGATAACGAGTGATATCTGCAATGGAGGCCCGGGTGCTTACCAGTTCAGATTGGGCCGAGGACGAATCTTCCAGCTCAGCGAATGTGACCCTTCGCTGAGGGCGGCTTGCGGTATTTCGCTGGATGGATGATCGCATTATGCGAAGAATGTTGAACACGTTGTTGAATGGTTGAGCACACTGACTGTGGTTGACCAATCAGAAATCACAAAGACAAAAGGTGCTGCCATTACGTAACTAATCGGCTCGCCGTCGCTTGCATTGTCAACCCGTGACAATAACAGTGCCACCACCCCTCCAAGCATCTTTGCTCAGTATCCATAATGCCTTCGATCTCTCAATCGGATGCCTCCGCAATAATCGCTCGTGAGACCGAGGCCATTGAAGCGGCATTATCTCGTCTCACACAACCGGATGGCAATGTTTGGCTCAAGGTCTGCCATGACATTTTGGAATCGTTGGTATGGTTGATTTCTATCTGCACCAATTTTATTTCTCATTCAATGTAGAAACATATCTCCGAGGTTGCCAACTCCAGTCTTTTCATTCCTCCAATCGCCATCGCTGCCGCCGTCGAGTTCGCCGATTTAAACGAGGTCAAGGAGAAAATGAAGCGTGGGCAGTGGCCTTCTTGGTCGCGTATTCGGAGACCCACAGACGACATCAAAAATCACCCTTGGTACCACTTTGGCTGAGCTCCGCCTATGCAGACCGACCCACTCAAAGCCCCCCAACACCATGAATCCGTGACGGCCACATGTGATGTTAAGGCTGACGTGGTCGGTACTCGGAGGGAAGCAGAGATAGGAAATGTGAATGAAAAGGGAAAAGGAAAAGGAAAAGGAAAGGAAAAGGAGTTGGAGCCTGAGGACGATGCTGGAATGCTCGGCGGAAACAAAGTGGGCACGTGAGTGACACGTCTTTTATATATATCATGACACTGACGGCCTGGCTGTCCCCCGGCAATTGTTCTAAAGCGGGAGAAAGCGATATAGACGAGCCATTTATGCCGATGACCTGTCAGATGAACCAGGACCAAGCACAGTGAAGATTGAGGTGGACGAGCAGCGTGGTAGATCGATCCTTCGGGAAAAGGCACCACCACTACAGGAATCACGACGACCGGAGACACGGTCCCAAACAGCCACTGACACAGACATTTCCCCGAATCCCGAGACATGCGACCGATGCCAGAGACGTGGTGTGATCTGTTATCCCTGTACAAGACAAGGGGTATGCGCAGCGTGCAAGCGGTCTAAGATGAAGTGCAGCCTGGCATCAACTCGCCCCATCTCCCGGTCTCGCGCATCGTCCCATGCCCCATCCCGTCCGCTGCGAGGAAGATCCCGCGCAGCGTCTAGTGTCCGTACAGTAACACCCCCATCTGAGTCTCCCAAAGCTACCGATCAACACCGGTGCAAACGGCAGCGCAGCACGTCAGCGAGGGCCACTAAGACTAGTCATCCGGCGAAGGCACAGTCGGTACAATCAGAGTCAGAGCACTCAATATGTATCAGCTCAAGCGGTACATCCTTTCAGTATTTTGTACCGATGTTTTCTGATTTGTTCAAAGTGTACGTTGAGGTGCCGCCAAATCCTCATTGACAATCGCAGGCAGAAACACCAACTGTCACAGCCGATACTCTCGAACTCCGCAACCAGGTCACCGAGTTGCTCACAGTGGTCGGGGAATTGCGGCAGGAACTCTCAGACCTGCGGCGTGTCGTCGGCAGTAATGAGCGGTCCTTGGAGGCTTTGCGCCGTCATGTTTTAAAGACTGCTACAACAGAAGTATCGTCCATCTTGTCACCTCCGCTTGAAGCATCTCCAACAGAATCCATCCCGAACGCCATGTTGTTGGTGGCGTCACCAACTCATCCGTCTGTCGTTCTGACCTCGCCGGAAGGCCCACTTCCCATCTCATCCAATTCGGGGCCATCGACCCCCTCCTCCACAGAATCGAATATCCTCCCCGTTCCTAACGTCCGCCATCTCCACCGGTCTACATTGGTTCAACCCATTGCCTGCGCCACGAGTCACATTGCCCCTTTGCGGTCCTCCGCACCCCCATCGCTAGGCCAAATATCCCTGCCGACTGGACGGGGTGCCAGTGTGGAGGAGACATCTCGGAAGTTGGGGACTCTCAAAATCGACCTAGAGGAGGGTGTCCGCCGCGAGCATGTCAAAGACACGCAATCCATTGTTGCCGAGCGTCCACAATCGCTCAATGATGTGCCGATGTCGTCTGTAGATCATTCACAGGTCATCCCCAGCCTGGAAAATGACATCGCTCTATTCGCCAATGTCGAACACCTTGCTCCATCCGTTCCAGTTGACACACTGATGGAGTCGACTAGTGACAGTCAGGCTCTATTGGTGCACTGGCAGGTCGAGATGGACGGTGTACTCACCGATATGGCGGTATAGGTGTAGAAAGTGTGCTTGCGGTTTGATGTACTGAACATTTCAGAATTGCCTTGATTTCTGTACCATAAGCATGTAATATATGCCAATTGTGTAGTCCACCAATATATGTTGTGCCGAACACCATTCGCTGGTTGCATAGTTTGGCTTTATACCTGGCGATATGGTATTTCTGCAATACCCTTCAGAACGAGGCAGAGCTCTTGACCTTCCATCCTACAAAGTGCATTATTCACTACTAAGTGTCCACAATCTGCACATCGCACTATTAAATGATTAAGCTTTCTGTCGGAGTCGGCCCACAGATGGCCTAGTACCTCTGCATTGTCAGCCGGGCCGGTACGTATCGGTTCATAATCCTGGCCCACTGGTATATATCACCGGTCCTTCTGTGGGCCGGTCCACGCAGGATGGTGTTCCATCCGCTTGGCCGACCTCTATTTAGCTACCAACTCCACTCGGCCGGCCGGTGTGCAATGGGGCTGTTCCTATTGGCCCTTTCGTACCCCCTGGAGATTCACGGTGGGGCCATGACGGGTCTACCGGTTCCTGCATAATCAGCCGGCAAGCCGCAATCGTTTGTAATATTGTGGGCCTGCAGATTTACATTGGTCAATAGTTTTCTAGAGCCCACCGCTCCATGTGGGTGCATATGGGATCGGCCACTGAATACGCATTGATGATCTCTTTCGTTGGCTCATTAATACTGCACAGCACTCGGCTTGACTCGGCCGCCACATCCATATCTGTCGGCCGATACGTTCACCTATGGAGGCGTGGTTATCGGCCCGGCCGTCCATCCAGTACTCAACTATGAAATATTCGGTCGGCCGAGCAGTTAGGAATGGGCGTTTGATTAACGGCCCTATCATGTGTTCTATCTCGAATTCACGGCCGGCCAGTATGTTCTCACACCTCTCATTACCGCATTGAGCTACCAAATTCAATAGGTATATATGCTGTAGACTCCTCGGCCCATCCATGTTACATCCTGTGCCCTCGGCCGTTCGGTGCGCATCAGTGGCCCTCTATTGGTCGGCCAAGCCTCGGCTGGCCGTACAGCACAGCCTATTTGCAACCTTGGCTGGCCGTCAACTACGGTGTCAGTGATTGAATGGGCTCGAGCTACCAAGGGGGCAACAGTGGCCTTGGGGATGGCATCTACTAGTGAAAGCCCAGGTGAACTCGAGCAGGTGGAATATTGACGGTGTTGGCAGCACATGCAGCCACCTGAAGCAGAGATGAGTAGCAGCAATTGTAGGTGTGATGGTGATGGTTAGCGGTGTCGTGGAAGGGCCATCTTAGAGCAGTACCTATGTGAGGCTGATTATATAATCTGCTACATCCGCTCCCCAGTGACTGAATCCACCGATGAACCAGTCTCTAAATCTGTAAATTTGTTGAGAATACGATATAGAACACTAGATAGATAGATATCACTCATCTGATGAGCTTGAGATGATGGGGGAGGCTCAGAACGAAGATGTAGTATGATGG
>JBBPSU010000501.1:0-11814 GCA_038093755.1 Tylopilus microsporus | reverse complement strand
CCCTGTGGTATACCCGAACCGTCCGCATTCTCATTCTGTGAAGTTTGCGCGGTACTTTGATTGCTGGCTGCCTCGTCAAGACGCATCGCAGCCGCAGGCTGAGCTCTTGCTGAGGACTGCAACTGGCTATTGCTCTCACAGTTCCTATTGGACTAATCAATCGCACGCCCATCGTACACCTGAAGAGTCGCTTACCAGATCTCAGTTGTGAGGAGGAAATGAAAGCAGGCCTTATTCTTCTGGAAGAGCCTGATCGCTTCGCTATTCTTGTCTTTTCCAAAGACAGAGTGAGATGTCTGGAAAAAGCTTTGGATCCCGTGGTCGAGCTTCGTGTCGAGTAGCAACCTCATTTGCCTCAAGATACCCAAACATATCTGCGGTTCTTCGCTTGACAACCAATCCTTAAGTCTGTCGTCGACGATGCGGCCCTTCACAGGCAATGATGCCTTGTTAAGCGTTGCTAGGATGGCGCTACAACCGACGACGATCTTGTCTAGCTGGAAGCTCTCAACGGTTTTGCGGCCAGAGTCCCTGACTAGGGAATTGACGATTTCCTGTGAGACGGACGCGATTTCAATCAACGTTTTCTGCGCAGAGTCCATGTGCATGAAAGCTGGGCGTCAAGGTTAACCGAAGATGGTTCGCGTCCGGGCTCCAGTGACTCACTTGCTTACTCAGCATCCGCCTCGTGCCAATGAGTCGTGGCACAAGAGTCGTGGCACAAGCCTCGTTTCTTCAAGCCAAGTGAATGTTTTTGAAGTAAACTTCTACCAGTCCCGCCATGAGTACTAGTTTTCATACCACTACGTATCCTACAAGGACCATACAACCGTTCTTCATACCACCTCCAGAAGCTTTCAAGTCTATGGCCGCCGCGGCGCAGGGATTAGCGCTGCCCCGCCATGAGCTCGAGCAGCCCACTGCCAACGTCATCCACGGTGTGCAGAACGAGACCGAAACTGAAGGTTTACCCGCTCGCACGCAAACTCGGCCAGGGGAATTCCCATTTACCTTCTCTGTCCCATTCGAGAGTGCGCATATAAAAACGAGAACACTTTTGACGTCGGTAGGATCTCTCACAGGTCGAGCGAGATCACTCACGCAGAGCCGATCCAGGTGACAGCCCAAAAGGGAAAGGAGCTTGAAGATAACCATGCCTTTCACTCGTACCAGCTCGCTCGTACGACTCGTGATGCTTGTGCTGCACGATTAAATTATCGGCGGCTACGCGTCCACGAATTGCAAATGATGCTTGCTATAGAGCAGGCTGAAGTCGAGCAGGCAGAAAATGCCCTGAAGAATGCAGAACTTCAGTTGAGCAAGCCGAGACGCAGTGTGCCAGCGCGTAGCAACTACATCCAGGCCCCGTTGACACGGGAAAATCTTGCGGCAGCCACTGGCATCCCTCTACCCCCGACTGGTTTTTACGGGGAGACCAGTGATATGGAGTCCACTGTCAGCCCCTCTGATGTTGCTAGTAGTAGCCAGATTCCTTGCGAGTCGTTCCCTCCTCAGTCTGCAGGGCCATGGCGCTATGACACATGACTAATTTCTTGTACTACAATTACCTTCTCGTGGCTTCGACTGACTGCGTATCTTCTCAGTTGGTGATAGTACCGTAGTGAGCACCCTGTGATCACATACCCATGCCAACTAGAGCTTTCAATGTACAAAAGCAAGTGAACTACCAGGTGACTCAGGCTGTTGAACGGGTCCGTATATATGTTACGTCCAGTTGTTCGCTGCCAATACTTACTAACAGTCACACCCTTTCAGTACAAGCTCAAGAAACTACAGCTTCGACAGAGAATGATGATCCTGTCAGTATAGACAAAGGACTGTCTGGGTTGAAGTTCTGAGCTGTATTGTCCCGCACCGTGCTCACCGACTGGTTATCTGAGGTGCAGCACCGGTTGCCAGTGCGACGGTGACTGAGCACACAGTTCGAGGACCGGGTACATGCGGAAAGAAGTGACTCTGATTTCTCACCTCGCTCGTGTAGTAGATGCCCCTGGTCGGGTGGAAAGCATCCGGGAAACGGTTTCATCGGCGGCCGCTCGTTGAAGGTCTTGGAGTAAGTGGCGATATCGTACAGCACAGGATGCCTTCCGCAAAGCTGTACGCAGGAAGTGACGATGGGTTCAGATGCCAGGCCTAGCAGAACCACTGGTTAAAGTCCTGCAATCGAAAACAATGTACTCTTTGGCACACATGAATAGCATACACCGCATACCTCTCAGACCTGTTGCATAGTCCCGTCCCCATTCTACGACCATTCTCCCCTCCACCTCCTCCGTCCGTCTCACATCTCCCCATCATCCAACCTCCTCCCCATTGCCGCAGTCATAGTATACCCCACCTCTCTCAGACCGTCCAGCCGTCAAGTCCCGAGTGTCATCTTCATGAGCACAGGTGCAAGCGAACCTGACGTCTGCGCGCGCTCGTCGATGAAAACGCCTCTCCCGGCTACTCGCGCGTGTACCGGCATGATCTGGTAGCGTTTTTCGTGTTGACGCACGCACGCTCCGTAGGAGCGTCTGGGCACAACCTAGGCGCATCAAATTGTCCACTCTCTCGAGGTGGCAGTCTTGCCTTCATGCCGCGTTATTACTGGATTTTCTGCTGGCTCGCTCGCACACCGGCAGGAAGAGCGGGGGGGTATGCCAAGTGAAGCCGTACTCTCTTGCGTTGGCTGCATGTATGATCCGTAGCTTTCCTCGCAATGTTGTACTATGGCCATGGCTCGTTAGCACGTATCTCACACAGGCGGCGCGCAGAGGCGTACCTCAAGCATCAAGATCATCGCTGAGTGCTGAACACTGGGTCGATGCGCATGTCCGAGCTACGACGCAGCTTATCTCTGGAACGCACACTCCGTTTGATCCATTCCATGAGCTGTATGGACTGTGCGTACGTCGCCTGCTCCTTAGGCAGCGCTTGTGGATCCTGCGCTCGAAGGCCACGGGATGGGGGTCCAGACGCGCAAGGAGCTCGTCGTACAACGTCGGGCGCGTAAACAACCCATTTAAAATGGTGCGGATGTAGAGGCGGGCCAGCTCTTGTTACTTAGCAGCGCATGGTGCCTTGTCAGTGGCTGATGAGGCGAACGAGGGTTGGTAGCACCATAGAGAGCCCTGTTTGACGCGCACGAACACGCCGAGCCACTGTCCGAGAAGTAGTAAGCTGGAAGTCATGCGGCCGACTCATGCCATGGTGAACATAGCGATACATTCTTATCTTGTATGCCCGCTTAATATTTGCTATCAGCCTATATGCTTGAACTTCCTTGCTTCTGAAAGTGTGTATTTTACCTTGAACTGTCGATGTCCGACTTGGCCCGATCGATCGATCGGGGATCTTCATCAATACGCTTGTGGCATCCACATGAATTGTTTCCATCAATGGGACGATCTGCGCTTGGGGTGGTAGCAGTTCCACTCGCCCGTTCAGCAGCTCTTCACCCTATTGGGCTTAGTCTAGGCCGAGCGCGATCCCTTCAAAAAGTCGCTTTCTCTTTCAGGCGTATTCAAGCTGATTAGCTCGCTCGACCTTACCATAAAATTTATTCAAGCCACCACCAAAACATGTCGAGAGCTTATGTCACTACCCGGGTAGCCTCGCGCAGTTTAGCGCTTTCCAAGCTGAGGTTGATAGGATTTCTATGTTCACGACGATCAGCGATGTATGCCTCCACTTGAAGAGGTCGACGTACAAAGTTATTGTTGGTGCAGCAGACCGACTGCGCGGTGCACGACGCACCACTTCCCACACCGATGACCGTGATCGGGGTGCAACCGAGCCCGATCAGACCTTCAACGGTGGGAAGAACGGCCCACCAAGGGAACCAAGCGTTGTGGAAGTCGCCTGCAGCGCTATGATAAACTTTGGCGAAGGTGTGGGGAACCGCGTGGGCCGGGCCTGATCCCACAGTTTGAGTGCTCTGGCAGTATTGCAATTCACCGGTGCCGCAGCGACGGAAGCGACGGGGAGGAGGGCATGAAAGTACATGATTTGAGTGGGAGAGCGGATGGGTTGGGTTAGGTAGAGGCGATGGGATTCTGTTTTTGTGATGGTGAGCTGTTTTGCAACTCACATTTCATGCCAAGGGGACTTTGTTCTTGCCCTCCTTTCCCTGTACCTTTGGATATAGTCCATTCGCCGCAGAACGGACGATCGTGCGAAGAGGTCGGACATACCTGTCACTCCACCCTGACAAAGTGACGAGAACAGAGGAAGAAGTGTCATGAAACATACGGGCGGCATTACTGCGTCACCCAAGTCACCTCTGACTAGGACTCTGACAGACAAAGGCAGATAGAAAATGCTGCAGAGAACTTTTGCTCCATTCTCCTCGCCATAGCAGGACCATATGTGAAACCATCATTTCGAAGAAGTTGCAGGTCAGCGCCCGTCTACGCGAACCAGGGACATGCTGTTTGACCGATGTCTTGAAGGTGATATGGGTGTGGATAAAACTATCGCTCGATGATTGTTTCTACGAGTTGACAATGACCTAGTTTCCAACTGAGTGAAGCCAGGCATGACGTCACGCTCATTTCAGATGACTCGGCGCGCGGCGATCTGATTTATGATAATGTTCAGGGGGGTTAAGGCCCCGGATGCTCCCAACACCACTTATATATGCACCAATGGAAAAGTAAGCGCCAAACCACCTTGAGATTCCTAGCGAGTCGCTTGCCTGTATCCAACTCAGACCGACCTACTAAGAGAACCACGGAAATGGGCAGTGCCGGCTAATTTAATTCAACCAACAGGTATCAAAGCCACCAACTGAATTTAGCCCACCCAAACGACTCGCAAATTATACCAGTATGTAACAGTAAAAAAACGCAAGACAGTGACCAAACGTATGTGTTCCGTCAAGCTCACAAGTTGGCATTGATGGGGTTGCACGCAACATTACCCGCGCCATTCTAGTGAGAGCGAGAAGGAAGAGAGTTATTATGATATCAGCGGAACTGGCGCATGGCGCAGACTCACGAAGGTGTTATCCGTGCAGCTAGCGCACTGGTGGGTGCACGAGTTACCCGCGGCGGCGATGACCGAGAGGGAGGTGCAAGTGAACGAAACTGGTACGGTAGCACCAACGATAGCCGTAATAAGTCCTCCGAGCACGCCCGTAAATTGTTGGCCCGTCTATAACAGTTGGATTCGTGAGCCGTGTGCATTCAATGGGAAGTTTAGGATATCATACCTGGATTGCCGAATTGCAGCAATAGTTGGCTCCAGTGGAGCACCCGGCGTAGTCACGAGCCTCGAGCGCGTTCGGCGCTGCGGAGGCGACTGCAACGAGGGCAGCAAGAGGAAGAAGAGCGGCGATGCGAGAGAACATATTGAGCGGTGTAGGTGTTTTGTGAGAACTGAGTACTCGAAGGGCTGTTTGCTGATGCACAAGTAGGGCTGGCCTTCTCCCATTTTATACCATCCAAGGTCTCGCATAGAGTTTATTTATTATTTTCTGCTGAAAAATGTGATCGGGGAATGGACGGAGATTACTTATGTCATGGCAGGAAAGGAATAAAAAACAATGTGTTCGTGGGCCTAGAGCTTACGATATCGTAATACTACATCGTTGGTTTTCGTTTTCTCAGGGAAACGGATGTACGTTCCTTTGGAGATCTTGCCGCATTCAGATCAACTTGAAGGCGGACATGAAGACGCTAAGTCGCTCACGAACGGCATGCCATCACAGATCCACTGAGAAGGTCATCATTGATGGCGGTTGAGTGTGTTTCAAACGTCATCGCCGCATTTTTCTTCCGAGTCGCAGGTATTTTGGTCTACTAGAGTGGAACGACCCGGATGGCCTTGACCCTAAATTTTCTGATCCGGGCGGCAATGTACGTACAAACCGCGAGGACAGAGCAACGATCAATAAATAAGCAGCCGAGATGACGTGGAATACGAAGCAGGGGATGTGCCCGTCGCCTTCGTACATTTACTTGACGGAAGGACTGTCAATAAGTCTCAGTGATAATGCGTATCGTTGAGCTTCTCTACCCAAGTGACCCGCTCGTCTTCACCAGTGTACCAGCATCCGTGATGGAGGACAGCATCAAAACCTAAAAAATTTCATTTCAAATCGAAGTTCATAAAAAGAAGTATGAAAAATCTACACGGCGAGGTGACAGACTCATGAGACAACCCGAAAGTTAGAAAAGAGCAAAATTTGCTTTCTAATTAGGAAGGTGCTCGGCTAGCATGGCCAGGCTGCACTCAAAAAATTGTCTTGAAAGTGTTACGTTACAATACTGCTCTGCATGCATTTGTTCCGGAGAGGATCGGGGCCATTTCATAAGTTTGAACATTGTACCTTTGTCCAAAAGAGGTTAGTTCCAATCGACAAAGAGGCACTGTGAGATCTTTAGCGCAACGTCCTCGTGAGGTGAGCTGTCAGGGCGGGCTGGGCCCTCACAGTCAGCTTGACCGGAGTTCGGACAGGTCCGAGTCACTGGTGTTTGGGCGACAAGCGTCGAGCAAGACCAATGGCTATACCATTGGTCTCTGCGAGTGGGAATGGTGGGCAGGTGATGACAAAAGAAAGAATGTCCATGAGCGGAGGCTCGCTCGAGCTGACAGAGCCTGGGCAGGAAGCAAAGAAAAACCGCCACATCGCTTAGCGAGTCTCGCGCAGCATATTGCCACAGCCACAGGGACATTTCTTCAAGGAATCGGAGAAGATAAACGTTTCAAAGTTAGGCCAACTCGGGAGATGCTGACTACCTCTGCTTGGTGATTCCCTCAGTCTACACATCCGATAGTAGCTCAACATGTGTGTATGCAATCCTTGTAGTCTCCCCCCCCCCTTTGTTCCCTCGCATTTTTGTGCCATCATTGCCTACACCCTCCGAGTCGTTGTCGCGTCCTTTGTTGTTATCACGAATCATCCTCGCTCCGTTGAATGGTATGAGGAGTGACAGCACGGGCACAATGGCGCTATCGATAACATCAAGGGCACCGCGTCGTCGTTGTCACGGTCGTGTCCTCGGTACTCAATGTACTGGGTGGCGTGATGCAGGCGAATCCATCGCATTGTCATCGCGCTCCGAGTCCCCTCGCCGGTGCCTCAGATGGTGGGAGAGGCGGATGCGTCATTAGCAGACGTGCTGTCGCCGCGGATGCGCTGTCCTAGTCCCAGGCCAAGGTGGTCGCGGCTTGGAGTGTCCATCCCAAGCGATACGACGCGTCGTAAGATATTCCTAGTACGGGTCGTGTAGGAGAGGCGCGATGAATCTTCGTTGCGGTCACTGGCAGGTGCGACAATAAGACTGCGGCGTCGTCAGCGCGTACGGCAACCATAGTGACGGATAATTGGCAGAACTCCAGGGGGTTCTGATTGCGTAGCGTGACGTAGTGGGATCTATAATGGTTTCTGGGTGCTGTGGAGGTCTCAGAATAGGTTGCTTCAACTTACTTGTCAGGTGCTTGCAACGCTCGAACTGACCCATGTGGTACCTGGCTAGCAAACCCATTTCAACTCGTGACGAGTTCCATTCCCCTCCTGAGATCGCGGTTGACCTTGTCTTGTGCCGCTACGTCGCGTGGGTGCTCGTCAGATCAGTCTGGGTGTTTCAGCACCCCCTTTCTCGGTGCTATGGGTAGTGGGTACGTCGTGTCGCGGTGGTAGTGAAAACAGGTTATCTCGGGTTAGATCTCATACTGTCACAAATAGCTTTCAGTTCTACTGTGACTCCTTGATCATTGCTTCGGGGCGCGAGAGAGAGAGAGGCGGGATTGGACAGAGAGTCGGGCGAGAGCGCAAGGTATTGGAGCACGTCGTCTGTATGATGGGTTACACTCCAGTCGACGTGGTACGAGACTAGTATATTCACCTGTATGATGGGTTACACTGCATACAGGTAAGTAAAGAATGTAGTTATGAGCTATGTAGAATAGCTTACCTCCAGTCGACGT
The DNA here is from genome assembly GCA_038093755.1 of Tylopilus microsporus. Classification (NCBI taxonomy): domain Eukaryota; kingdom Fungi; phylum Basidiomycota; class Agaricomycetes; order Boletales; family Boletaceae; genus Tylopilus; species Tylopilus microsporus. The sequence continues at coordinate 3,879 of JBBPSU010000501.1, read as the reverse complement.
GGTACGAGACTGGAGGGAAGTGGAACGAGCGGCGTGCGTGAATGTCACGCGTGACTACCAGAAAAGGAAATATAGCGAATGTTATGTAGGAGGCTCAACGAACGGTCTGATCTCCAACACAAGGCGCTCCCTGGCTGCAAATGACTGTGAGCTACGGGGTGGAGAAAGCCTTGCAGCAAGTGCCCGAGAGTGACGCAGTTTGACGCAGGCCGTGGTGGGCGCAACGCGAGCAGTAACTTGAACTTGAGCGAATGTGCATGTGATCATTTAAAGTGTGATTGGACGAGCGAGGTAGTGGCAGTGCAGTCACACTCGAGACGAGGTAACAAGTTCAAGAACTTGCAATTGGACGAGGTGAATGCAATACCACGATCCAAAACTTTCTGCTCAACTTGTTGCTAGCTTTGGTAAATGACCAGATTCAAGACAAGACATTCAACGTTCCTACACAACCCCAAGAATGTTTCGCGTACATTGTAAGCAACCTGGACCGCGTACCAATTTGAAGTTACTACATAACATGCTATTAGCTGAGTGCGTCCGGTATGCCATCAAGATCAGGTGTGTGGACCCACTGCCCCATACTTCCGAACCAAACGCAAGAAGTTCTCCTTGAACAAGTGTCCTTTTGCTTCTGCAAGATCAAGTGGTGTCTCTCCGTCCGCATTTCGCGCATCAGGGTTAGACCCATGTTCAAGCAAAATCCGGACGAGTTCCCAACAGTGCCTGTGGTATCGATCCCAAAGATATTCAGCTGAACTGAAGTCGCGACGGATTGCAAAATGCAGCGGAGTATCTCCAGCCGAGTTGGCAATGTTTGTGCTAGCTCCTTCACCGATCAAGAGATTCAACAATGGTATCCTTCTTTCTGTTCTCCAAGGCCCTTCATCGGGTGGTACTGCAGTGAGGAGGACATCGGTGGGGAGTGGCACGTTTTGCGAAAGCAAATACTTGATTACCGGGAGTCGTCCACGTCTTGCCGCGACATGCATAGGTGTTTCACCAGATGCATTCCTCGATGTAGCTTCATAACCGCTACCAATCAGAATCCGAGCGCACTCCAAACAATCTTCGTCGCGGTTAGGCCACTGGTCAGAGTCGAAGACTCGGTGCATTAGCTCCTCGTCGATATTGACTGAGACGCTATCCATGACTTGGCTGAGGATGAAACGGATCGTCTTGGGAGTCGAATTCCGCAGAATGTCATGGGGTAATGGTAGGCCTCGTGAGAGGAAGTATTTTAGGCTTTCAAGAAATCCGTTACTTGCTGCATTGTGTAGTGGTGTCTTCCTAGCTTTGTTTTGAGAACAAGGGTCGCATCCTGCACCAACGAGCATTCTGACACATCCCAGGGTAGTATACTCCTCTCCGTGATTGGCCAAGAGTAGATGAAGTGGGCCATCTCCGTCATTTGTGATAAGAGAGATGTCGGCACCTTTATCAATGAGATAGGGAATCGTGTCTAAGAGTTTGGTGCGATGAAGATCTGTTGAGGATGTGGCAGCAAGCAGGATATCCGGAGGGAGTGGTATGTCCAAAGAAAGGAAGTAACCGATGACGGATATATATCCACCCCGCGCAGCGGAGTGAAGTGGCGTTTCATGGGCTGCATTGAGTATTGTAGGATCGCATCCAGTACCAACCAGAAACCTGGCCAAACTCAGGACACGCTGTTCATCGACCCCGTAAGTGCTTGCCGTCTGTAACTTGCTGTGAAGTATGGTATCACCGTTTTCTGCACAAGTGTGTATGTCACCCCCGTGTTCGCAGAGGAAACGAATTGTTGAGCATGATCTTGACACACTGGATGGATTTGAACAACCCCAGTAGAACTGGGTAAGAATAATGTCTGGAGGGACAGATATTCCGAGTGTAAGTAGGTGCTCCATGACGGGTATGTCTTGCCGCTTTGCTGCAACATGAAACGGGGTTTCTCCGGCTAGATTGGACAGGCACGGGTCGCACCCAGCATTGATTAAGAACTTGATTATTCCCAGGCATTCTGTTGGTGATACTAGTAGCCCAGGAAGGTGACGATGAAGTAGGGTGTTACCGTTAGAGCAACGAGCGTGCACATCAGCCCCGTTGTCTATGAGAAATTGGATCATTTGTATTGCCTTCGGGTGATCCAAATCGCCAAAGAAAAGGATATCCTGAGAGAAGGGAAGGTCTCGCCTGAGCGAAAGAAGATACTCCATGACGGAAAATAAGTTCGCTTTCGCTGCGAGGTCGAAGGGTGTTTCGCCATGGGCATTGGATGAAAATGGATTGCAGCCAGCATCAACTAGGATTTGAACATATTCAAGTCCTAGGCTTTCCTCGCCACCGTAATGTTCGCCCAGGACAACATGAAGTGGAGTATCCCCATTAGCTGCAATAACTTGCACGTCAGCCCCCTTTCGAAGCAGCAGCTGAACCAATGCCAGCCTCAGTCTGATCAGCGGCATAAGTAGGATATCTGGTGGCAGTGGCGCGCAGGATAAAAGCAAATGCTCGACGACAGCAGTGTGTCCCCGCGCAACCGCAAGATGAAGGGGTGTCTCGCCAACCAGATTGCATGCAGATGGATTGCAGCCAGCATCAATGAGGACCTCGATGCCTTCCAAGCAATCACCTTCGGGGTAGCGTGTGATTAGATGGAGTGGGGTGTCTCCGATTGGCGACGTCACATTGACACTGCACCCCTTGCTGAGGAGAAGACACAGTATCTCTGTATTTGGATTTTTGCTACGTGATGCATCAAGGATGATATCAGGAGGTAGCAACATGTTTTTCAAAAGAATATTTTGAACCGTGGATACATGCCCTGCAGATACCGCCTGGCGGAGGGATGTCTCATCGAGTCGAGCAGGTGGGTCACAGCCAACTTGGGCGAGTCTCCGCTCGATGACGTTGACTTCCTGTTCTGAAGGACCATACTGACTCGGATATCGGGTGAAATCTAGCGCAAGTAGAAGCTGACCCTGATCCTCCACATTAGAGGCCCATTCCACGAATTCATCGGTTTGTAGCAGTCTCGACACAGTATGGGCGGGGAAAAAGCAATGCTGTTGGAAGATGTCGACGAACAGTTCATGGGGAACAGAACTTCCTGCGTTCAGGAATAGATCGAACATAGCAAAGTGCCAAGGGGTTATTACATCCTTGATCGGCAAGATCTGCTGGCGATCCAGAACACCCCAGCCACGACGGTTTACGCTGGCACCCCTTGAAATCAAGGTCCTGGTGTGTTCCATTTTGTCGAATTTTGCAGCATATATGAGAGGGTTCGTGCCATCCTTTGGCTTTAGTTGAGAACGACCCAGGAACGAACGGAGGAGAGGTTCAGGAGCGAAGGCAATCAGGATGTACAGCACTATGTCATGTTCGAGAGTAGGCCATGGAGGATAGCAATGACGGGCTCTCTCGCAAAATTGCTCCCACTCTGATGGATACTGTTGGGCAACAGACTGGAGAGTTTCTATAGCCTTCAAGATCGTCTTCTTTCTTGGGTTGACGTGAGCAAGGTGTCGGAGACCGTGGGAATCAACATATTCGAGGAGGGAGTGAGGCTCAGATGGTGGTTGATGTCGCTCCGTAGGCCGGAATGCTATGGTATACTGGGCGTGACGGGGATTCCTGGGGGAATACGCGTTGGAACGTGATCCCTCATGACCACCTGATTGCTGGAGATAGTTGCAGACATAACACATACTGCGCAGAGCCAACTGTTCGTGAGCGTCCTGCTGGCGGATGTAATATCCGGGCTGATTGCGGAAGGCAGGCTGCCCAGTGAGATATTCCTACCGAAAGGAGGGGTGATGTAAGGGGACGTTAAACCACATAGACATAAACCTACCTTGACGCTAAAGTGAGACAGGATGACAATATCCGTTGCTT
>JBBPSU010000500.1:0-11816 GCA_038093755.1 Tylopilus microsporus | reverse complement strand
CGCTTGGGATCTGGAGATTGATGGCAAGGCTTGGAAGGATGGCAAGAACGTGAGTGGCATGTTTCTTCTCCTCCAGTGTCCAGATGCTCAATGATTACCAGTTTAAATAAACGAAAATAGCATGCATTAGATTGGAGTAGGCTCTTTGTGTTACTGTTACTTCCAAATATGTTTCACCCTCTACACTAGTATTGCTAGGCTGGCCAAATCAACGTGGCCCTGGGTGAGGCTTTCGAAATAATGCAGCTTTGTCGCAACCAAGTTACTTAGGAATTTGAATTGAGCTACTCCATTGAATGTTCTCAATTGGGCTGTTCCAAGTCGTTATCCACAGCCTGGACACTTGCTGGGGGATTTTCTTGTTTCCCTCCAGACACCGGAGAGCTTACAACTACTTGGGGCTTGCAGTGTGTAAACCATACGATCCGTGCTGGTGACTGTTAGGAAAGATTATCTGCCCGCAGGCTCGTCAACGATCATTACCCACATACGAGTTGTGATTCTGTTTGTGTTGTACGAGGAGGAGACCCGGGCCGTTTGGGTCAACAGCTTCGGTAGATTCCGAACGGTCAGACAGCACTCTTGTCAATGTCGCTCTTACGCGAAATCTCCTCTCTGTTTACACCATCCGCTGACCTTCTACAAGTCGCATTGAAGATAAGGTCTGAACACAAACGAACGCGAATGATCGCCTGCCTACTGGAGAATGGAATCCATGTCGACTCTCACACGCATGCTGTACTCCAAACCATATTGCAGGCATTACGGAGCGAAAATGATGCTTTAAGGATCGCGAGATTGCTCGTCGGTCGTGATTGTTGTAATCGACATGAAGCCGGTTCCTGCGGAGAATATATGGCAGTCGAACATAGCTATCTCACTCTCACGCAATATCTTCTTTCTCTCAAGATTTATCCATCTCCCGACCTTTTGCAGATCGCAGTGAAGCCAAATATGGGGCCAAGGTTTTACCGAGGGAGGAGGACGAGCGAAACATGGCATCAATAATCGTCCGTCTAGTCGAGAATATCCATGCGCGCCTGTGCTTCACACTGCACTGCAGTCATTTCAGAATGAAAGAAAACAAAGCTTCAATGATTGCCTGCTTGGTCGAGAATGGAGCTGATGTCCAAGCTTGCATCCCATCCCAGGACTCTCCGAGTCTACTACCACTTCAGACCGCGCTGAAAGCGTTTCTGAGGATAAATGTGCTTTGGCGGTGGCGAAAGTCCTCGTCTGCCATGGCTGTGATCCGTACGGAGCCGGTCCCTCTAGAAAAGCATCACTTCGAATCGCAGTCAAACATGGATTCGTTTCTGTTGCACGATATTTCCTGTCTCTTGGTGTTCCCCTGTCTCCCGATCTACTGCTTGTCGCGCTCCAGTCGCACCCGTGAGGCAGGCGCGAGCAATTAGCCATGCTCCGCCTTTTGCTTGAGCGTGGAGCTGATGCTCAAGCTGCTTGCGTTGCTGTTGGAGATTCTGTGGTCCACCTCGCGTTGCAGTGGTCGTTGGAAGATTCAGAGGATCTTGCCTTGGAGAGTCTGAAGCTCCTCGTTCACCATGGCTGCGATCCCCTTGAGCGCGATTCTCGTGGGAAAAACACCCATTCATATCGCTGTAGAACGGGGGTGCGTCTTGCTTGCAAGATTTCTTCTATCACTTGGCGCATATTCAGGGTCGCTTTCTGATCTGCTGTGGGTCGCCTTGCGCTCAGAACTAAGACTACGCTGCAAGTTGCGCATGGTTGGTTTCCTTATCCACCAAGGAGTCGATGTCAGCTTGGAGATGGTCGACGTTCTTGGGGCTACTGGCTGCGATACGGGAGCGGGAAATGCACGTGGAGAGAGCCTACTCAAGGTTACGGTCGATGGGGATCGTAATGAGGGTGTAGCTAGTTACCTGCTTTCACCCTGGGAATCTTCCAGCGAGGATAACGAGGAGGACTGAGATTTGCTTTGCGATCGGGTAATAGGGAGGCGTTTGTCGGTAAGTGGCCCTACGTTTTTTGATCAGTGACCATTCCCATTGACAGTTGGTGATCGGATCCCAGTCCTTGCAAATTCCTGTAGTAGGGGAGCATCTTGAGAATGATATCAGCAGTATCCGGTTATACACAGTATAATATTATTCTCACTATTAGTATGACACCACCATCGTACTTGATCCTCGTGTCAAGTTGGAATGGCTTCGGCTTACCTCGATAAGTTCAACGACAAGAATGGGTCCCGTAGGAGTTCTGGGAAATGGCGAGGAAAGCAGTGTAAACAAGAAAATTTTCGACTCCCACCGGCGCAGTCACGAGCATCTCAGGCTGTTGACCGTAAATTTTGAGCATTCAATCTGGTGCTCTAAAGATGTAGTTAGACTACTCGTTCAAACGACCACGAATGGTCACATACAAGTCCCACCTAGCCCCCTTGCTCACAGGCGCTTCGTTCTCGATATGGACCTCGTCCAGAACGAAGCTTCCTGGGGCCTCAAGGACTAAGCGTGATGTTTGAGCAAACGGTATGCCAAAAGTGCGCCGAGTCACTCACTGTCGTGGCACTCTCACCGCTACTTGCAGCAAAGCCGTGCACACTTCTCAGTGAGTGTCTCTCATCGTCGTGATCCGCAAAAAAGCCATGGCAGTTCAAGAGCATTCGCATAGAACCCGGGTACAGACGCAGCCAGTCATACTCTGATCAGTGAATGCACTTGGAAATTAGTAAGGCGAATTCAAGTTAGACGTGAACGCAGAATTAGGCAGGCCTGACCATCAGTGACTCGCGGCCAGGTTAGTTTCATTGCCCGCTTGACTCCCAAGCTCTGCCAAAGTCGTACTGAGGAAGCCCACGACTTTAACAAGCGAAACATCCGCTTCAAAAGTATCTGCCTAATAAAAACAGAGTCTCGCCTTAGGGCCCTGACGACCGGGAGTGATATATGGGGTGTGAAGTCAGCGACGCTTAGGCGAACAGAAGGGTGGGGTTGGCTAACGACATGTGGGTGTAGAAGACCCGATATCCATATCGGTCAATAACGGACGGGAAGGGATCACGTATTCTGCGTTTAAACTCTTCGACAGAGCACTTCCACGTAGTTCGTATCTTGGACCAATTGCACTCTCTCGGCCGCAGGCCCTTTCAGAATGGTAGCGAGCCTTGGTGTCGATGTGACTTAGTTAGTACGCTGTTACTGGTTCGTAAGCAGTCCTTCAGGTGCACAACGAGAGGGAAGCTGAGATATATGCAGTGCGTACACGTACTTTTTGGCCAGAGACGTTGCCAATAAGTATCATGTATTTGCGTACGGTCCCTTATGCAACTTCTTGCGGCCAATAGTGGCGGTGATCAACGATGGGAAGCCCATCCGAAAATCGACGGTGGTAGCACCAGAATCACCGCGCACGTATGAAGGTGCCAGACGGGGTCAGGATGGGAGCACAGTGCCGAGGAGCAAAGTGACCTGCCCCTAGGATAGAAACAGCGTATGCTCAATGAACGTCGTAGTTCCTTGGGCGGAGTAGCCTCAGCGGGAATTCTTTCACGCCGACGCTGCATAGCAATAGCTCAAGTTTCTGGTGGCCTGACAACCAACGTTTGCAGTGAAACATGGGGTACATACCAAGGGCATCACTAAGGAGACAAGGCAAGGTCTGAGAACCACAATATTGAACGGCGCTTCGTCCGTGGGGTCGATGACCTCCCTCAGGCCAGCGTGCCGTCCCAATTCCTCGTCAATCATGGACACCGAGTCTCGAATGTGATAAATAAGAGCCGTCATTGGCCTCCAGCAAAGTTAGGTGCACGAATGATCTTGACAGCAAGGAAGTAATCTCGAGGTACTGTCATTCGCAGCCAATCTTTTCTGAGGAACTGCAAAACTCAACGTTCGCTTCTGGCCATAGCATGTATCGATCACTTACCCATTATCCCGTCAGCTAGAGCTTCTCATACATGACCGGTGACCTGTCCGTTTTCTAACTTCTCCAACGACACTCAATGCCCTATCATGAGTCTCGTCCGAAAACCACCACAGTTGCCCGTGAAATTGCGCCTCGCCCTTGAATCTTGTAGGTGGGTCAGAGTGGTGATAGTGTGGTTTGTTGGAGAGGGAAGGCGTTATCAAGTTGCATAAATGGCCCTTCCAGGGAAAGATGAACATGTCAGACCACTCGTAAAGGCGTGGGGAGAAAAGGGAGAGGCCCAGCGGTCGCTGAGTGCTGAGCGCTGAGTACTGAGGCACCATTGTGGCCGCAATCGTCGACTGCAAAATATACTAGTAAAAGGTGCTACCCCGTGATTCATGGCTGTGTCGAACGAGTGACGTGCGCTTCAAGCACAAGAATCACAACAACTCAAACTTACACTCTATCATGCAGCGTTCTCGTGACATTTTCCTCAAAATTTCAGTTGCCTCAAAAAGCGCCGTCGCTGCTGCCAACGGCTATGCCCGCCGCAAGGATGAGTGTGGTGTTCCACGCGCTCACTTCCAGCTCGAGACTGAAGTGCGGAGAATATGCGTCGCATGCGAGTGCATCGTAGATCTTCTGGGCAGATTGACGCTTCCGGATGGCCCTGCGTTCGACAGCAGATTACAGGATTGGCTCGGTACCGATGAGCCGCGACAATGTCTAGACACGTTGATTCGGATAGAGACGATGTTTTCCTCCTCGTGGGTGTCGTGGGTGCCCCGGATGTTTGGAACGGGACGGGATACAGCACACACTGAAGACAAGATCAAGGACGCGGCAGAGTATCTCGGCTCACGCAAACATTACTTTCATTTTTTGTTCTCGACAGAAATCTGGTGAGTTTATTCAATTTCCTAACGACATGCGTGTGACGAAGTTACTCAGGAACAACGAAGCGATTATCCAACAGCGACAAGATCGTGCCCAAAGGGAGTCAGAGATGCTCAAGCAAAGTTTCCCTACTAATACCGCCATTCAGACTGGGAGCCAGTATGTCATGTAATAACCTAATCACCATCATTCTCATCGTGTTCAGTGCTGCCATATCACATCGCCAACAGGCCAATTACGACAATCTTGGCTCTCTGTATCTGCAGAATTCCGTTCAGTTGGACACCGGGTATGTCTTGTGATGCTCTGCAATTTGCGTCCTCTGACTACTCGACAGCACCACACCCAACACGGTTACTCCCGAAAACATACAGACAGTTGATCATGCACAAGAAATGGCAACTGACGACGAGAAGACGAAAACAGAAAAAGGTAATCCGGCCATCCATTTCGCTAATACGTCCATAGAAAGGAAGCTGGAGGGGATTGTCAATTGGCTTGATGGAACGAACTGCGCTGAAAAGCAAGACGATACTCTGTCGCTTCGCCAACCAGATACATGCAAGTGGTTGTTTGACACAGCCAGATACAAGTCGTGGAGGGACGGTCATATTTCGTTTTTATGGCTGAGAGGGAAACGTAAGACTCTTTATGCCCTTGTTAGATCTTTCTTATTGACGTAGACACTAGCTGGAGCGGGAAAATCAGTATTGGCGTATGTTTACATGCTTGCACCTTCCACTAATGCTGACTCTGCTGGCAGGTCATCTGTCATCAATTCCCTCAAATCGACTGAAAGAGAAGCACTAGCATTCTTCTATTGTGATTTTCGAAACGGACAGTCAACCAACTCTGCAGAGGCGCTTCGCTCTATCCTCTCCCAGTTATTACGTAAAGTTGTTCTCCGTGATCTAAACATCGCAGGTGTACTCCACGACCTGGATAAAGCGAAGGAGTGGGGTGGTTCCACACGGAAAAATGCCAAGGAACTTGCTGGATTCACATGCCGTGTGGCGGCATTGTCGTTGATGAAGCCTCTAGTTGTCATCGATGCCCTTGATGAATGTAGGGACGTCGGAAACCTGATCCAGGCTTGCATGGTGCTCAAGGACCATGTCCGGCTCTTTGTGACTAGTCGACCCCTGAATCTTATCATGGAGGACCTCTCGGGCCTTCCGTTCATCTCTATGGATGATATGGAAGACGAGTTATCTGCAGATATCCAGCTACACGTTACGAGAGAACTAGACGCTCGCCACCGACTGAGGGCCCTCCGAACCGAGTTCAAGAGCGAGATTCGCTCCGTTTTGTGTGCGAAAGCATGCGGCATGTACGATCTTTCAAAGTTGATTCAGTACTGAGACGTATTCTGACCTTTCTATTGTAAGGTTCCGGTGGATTCAATGCTCCTTAGACACACTTTCCCAGTGTGTAACTCGAACAGAGGTCCGCAGCGCTCTCGACAGCCTCCCAGAGGGACTTGATGAAACATATGAGAGAATACTCGTCGCGATCGACCCGAAGAGTCGGACAGGACAGCTCGCTCAACGAGCACTCAATTGGCTGGTGGCTGCACTGCGACCTTTACGGTTAGACGAACTTGTGGAGGGGCTTTCCATCAACCTTCGAACACGAAACCTGGATCCCGATTTCGGACCAATGCACCATGGAGCATTATTGGATGCCTGTGGCAGCCTGGTGACATACACCGAAAAGACGGGGATAATCATTCTGTCTCATTTCAGCGTGAAGGTAAGCTGTAGAAGACCATCTGTACGTTTGAATTCAATTGAACGCCCGCCGTGCAGGAGTACCTCATTGGCCAGTTGATTCTCACAAAAATACCACAATACCATATCAATTGGGAACTGGCCCACTTGCATCTAGCACGATCATGTCTGTGCTACCTCTCTACATATCTCAATTCTTTCCTTGAATCCAGTGCCGCCAGTCCACACGACGTCTCCTCCATAATTAAGCATCGTGCTCGCCTTATCTCACAGCCACTTCTTGACTATATCCTCAATGATGCCATCGAACATTTCCAATACCTTGGATTGTCCCAGTTTGAATCTGTCCTGTGCGACATTAGCATGCTCACGCGTGGCATCCAACAGCAATCAAGAACCTGGGACAACCTATGCAGATCTGCTCGACGCACCGTGGACTCTGCCATCCCAAATTGGCCTCTATCCAAACACGATCTCATGCTCTACTTGCTTGTCGTGTACGCTCCAAGTTCCCTTCTGAACATTGTTCTCCATCCCGCCATGCTCAATGCTAAGGCCGGCACAAATCCATTGATTTATGCTGCGTACTTCAATAAAGAGAAACATGCTCGGATCTTGCTTTCACGTGGCGTCAAATTAAACCGGAGAGGTTGGGACGTCAATGGATTTTTCCGAGTTTTGCCCATTGAAGTTGCCCTACTGAACCGTCACTATCCCTTGGTGACCTTGTTCATTCAAGAAGAAAGCACCATACCCTCGTATATATTCATAGCTTCGTCCTTTGAAGTCGACGATCTGGAGATGTTACCTTCTTCTATCGTGAGGATGTTGTTCCAGACTGACGATTTCGCAGAGGCTGCAAACGATCCTCTCGACGTGGCAATCCGCCAGCTGGTGGGCCTTTGGGACTCTCTGTCGGATAGCGAGGATGTTGGTGAACATGACCTCACGGCAATCCTACGACGAATTATTCAGGCCGTTGATAACGATCTCGCACGCAACGATCAGGGGAGGCGGCTCCTTGATTTTGCTATCGAGAGGGGGAGCATCCCCGCTATACGATATCTCCTTACTCGTGGTGCCTTTCTCCCTTCCGACGTACTTCTCTATGGTCCATGGATCTGGATCTCTTCAGAGACTGCTTTTCTGGTCGAGAATGGTGCAAATGTTCATGCACGCACTCCCACTGGAGAGTCTGTGCTCCATATTGCATTGCAGGTGACGCACATTGATGCCATTGCCTTGGAGTCCGTGAAAATTCTCATCGGTCATGGTTGTGATCCAGTCACAGCCAGTGCCCGTGGAGAGACCCCACTTCACATTGCTGTTAGACGTGGATTCGTCGCTGTCACACAATATCTTCTTTCCCTCGGCGTTTTCCCTCCTCCCGACCTTCTGCATCTCGCAATTGTGTCACACTGGCAGCTACCGAAACTCAACAGGTCCATGATCTACTGCCTGCTGGAGTACCAAGTCCATATGCACACTGTAGCTGGAGAACCCATGATCGACTGCCTGCTGGAGTACGGAGTTGATGTCCATACACACACTGCAGCTGGAGAATCCGTGCTCCACTCTGTACTGCAGGCATCACGTGATGAAGATACTGCCTTGAAGTATGCAAAAGTCCTCGTCGGTCGTGGTTGCAACCCAGTCGCAGCTAGTGCCTGTGGAGAGACCCCACTTCACATTGCTGTTAGACGTGGATTCATCTCTGTCACACAATATCTTCTTTCCCTCAGCGTTTTCCCTCCTCCCGACCTTCTGCATCTCGCATTTGTGCCACACCGGCAGCTACCAACATTCAACAAATCCATGATTGGCTTCCTGCTGGAATATGGAGTTGATGTCCATATGCACACTGCAGCTGGAGAATCCGTGCTCCACTCTGTACTGCAGGCATCACGTGATGAAGATACTGCCTTGAAGTATGCAAAAGTCCTCATTGATCGTGGTTGCAATCCAGCCACAGCTAGTGCCTGTGGAGAGACCCCACTTCACATTACTGTTAGACAGGGATTCATCTCTGTCACACAATATCTTCTTTCCCTTGGCATTTTCCCTCCTTCCGACCTTCTGCATCTCGCATTTGTGTCACACCAGCAGCTACCGATATTCAACAAATCCATGATCGACTTCCTGCTGGAGTATGGAGTTGATGTCCACACACACACTGCAGCTGGAGAATCTGTGCTCTCCACTCTGCACTGCAGGCATCACGTGATGAAGATACTGCCTTGAAGTATGCAAAAGTCCTCGTCGGTCGTGGTTGCGATCCGGTTGTAGCTAGTGCCTGTGGAGAGACCCCACTCCACATTGCTGTTAGACGTGGATTCATCTCTGCCACACAATATATTCTTTCCCTCAGCATTTCTCCTCCTCCCGACCTTCTGCATCTCGCATTTGTGTCGTGGCTGCCGATGTTCAACAGCCCCCGGGCTGCTGGCATGATTGACTGCCTGCTGGAGTATGGAGTTGATGTCCATGTCCACACCACCACTGGAGAATCCGTGCTTCACACTGCAATGCGGGCGTCGTGTGATAAAGATATTGCCCTGAAGATTGCGAAAGTCCTGATTGGTCATGGTTGTAACCCACACGCGGCTAATGCCTCTGGAGAAACTCCACTCCATATTGCTGTCAAACGTGGATTTTTCTGTATCGCGCAATATTCTCTTTCTCCATCTTTCGATTGGAACGCTCCGCGTGCTACACCAATGTTAATGAACCAAGGGACTCGCCTAGTACTGGAGAATGAAGTTGACATCCCTTCAAGTTCACACACCACAGAATTTGAAGCAGCACCTGACCTGTGCAGTGAACTGGAAATGGAGGGGTTTTATGATGAAGACTATATTCTGGAGGTTTTTAAAGACTGTGTCAGTCGCGGTGGTGATCCCTTCGCAACCAATACCTCTGGAAACACTCCGGTCCGTGTGGCAACTGAACGTGGCTTTGTGGCCGTCACAAGATATATTCTTTCCCTCAGCGACATCTCACCATATCCCGACCTTCTGCACGTTGCACTGCAATCCAAGGAGGCCTGGGGGCAGATGTTGGAGAATCGCCGGTGGGAGATCATGATGATACTCTGCCTGCTCGAGAACGGAGCAGATGTCCGTGCAGGTAATGCAGCTGGAAACTCCGTGCTTTACACTGCACTGCGATCGTTACCACGCGACGGATTTAACCTTGAAGATGTTCCTTTGACGATTGTGAAAATTCTCGTCTCCCACGGCTGCAATCCACTCGAAATCACTCCCTCTGGACAATCCCTTGTTCATATCGCAGTCGAACGTGGTTTTGTTTCTGTTGCACGATACCTCCTTTCTCTTGGCGCTCCCGCGCCTTCCGGTCTTCTTGTTGCCGCACATCTACGTTCTCCGAGGGAGGCTACGCAAAAGGTTCAAATACTCCACTGTTTGCTTGAAAATGGAACTGATGTCCATGCCTGCACCGCGGCTGGATATCCCCTGCTCCACGTCGCATTGGAGTCGTTCGAGTTGTGGGAAGAAGAAGACATTTTGGAGGCCCTAAAACTCCTTGTCCGTTACGGCTGTGACCACCTCGAATGCAATTCTGAGGGAAAAACTCCGCTTTACATCGCTGTCGAACGAGGGTATCTCTCGGTTGCAAAATTTCTGCTTTCGCTCGGCGAACCGCCGAGCTTCCCTTCCGATCTCCTGTGGGCCGCCATGCGCTCTGAGGCACGCTCATCCAAGTCAGATATGATCAGCTTCCTCATCGATCAGGGAGCAAACGTGCTTGAAAGGGCACAAAATGGGGATTCTGTGTTGCATATCGCGGTAGCCTCCATCAATGATAGCGAGGTTTTTCGGATCCTGCTCACACAAGGCTGTGATCCTATAATGCCCAACGACAGCGGGACTACACCTTTCCATATCGCTGTACAGAAAGGGCACATCTCCATCGTGAAGCTCTTCCTCTCGCAGAACATACAACCTCCTCCGGACATCTTATTCGCTGCGATCGAGTCTACGCTTTTAAATTCCGAAGACAGGCTGAAGATCATTGAAACTCTCGTCACTTCTGGCTGTGACACCCAGTCACGCAATGCTGTTGGAGAGACCCCGTTGGAAGCTGCATTCATCAGCAATCAATTTGATGTGGTTGCCTACTTGCTCTTAGCCTTGGAGGATCATTCCCCCTTTGTGGCAGGGAGCACTGAATTCACCTGCCAACTTGAAAACCCACAAGACGCTAGCAAATTGCTCACTGGTGAGCACGTCTAACTCTGCTGTTGTGACTGTTATGACTGAACTGACGCGCACCAGACCAAGGTGTTGTGGAGGCCTGGGCGGGCATTTCTAGAATGAGTTTGACAGACGATACGGGATTCAGTAACCAGCAGTATGCTATGCAGTATTCCTAGTGTCTGTCTGACCTACAGTCGTTCGTGGTTCAAGTTCTTTGGAGCACTGTAAGGCTGGCCTGTCCTTATCCTCTTCAGCGTATGTACTTGCATATCAAGATACTAAATTCGTGAGTACGACAAAGTAGAAAAGATGAGGTTTGATCCAATTGAGGGTCATTCATTTCACCGCCACCAGTATTAACATTGTCGGCGATCCGCTGAGTGTAGACTTGGAGTCGCTGGTATACTAGTGACTGCGACATCGAGCCTGGGAAAGATTGATGATATGATAGCCTATGGCGTACAGTGCTTATTAGCGAGCTTCTTATCGCAACATCTCGATGAGGCTGGCGAAGACCGTACATTCGTATTAGTCTCTCAAGTATTTTGCGTGTATTCTGCAGCTACGAGATAGATGTCTCTTCGCACATCAAGCTAGTATATGCATGTCAATTTTCTGCGCGTGCTAACTGCACACCTCTTGAATGCGTTCGAGCGTTCGAGGTAAGTAGATTCTTCAGGAAGCAACCACCTGCACGCGAGATGTGTCATTAAAGGCTGCCTATGATGGACACCTTACCTCCGTGCTGAGATAGGTTTGACATAAGCTAGTAAGCGTCGATGCTATGCATAAATCCAGCCCACCAGCACAACACTTTACAGGGACTGGTGTCTAGGGATAAACAATCGGTCCCTAACAATCTAGGCTGTGGAAAGGTGTTAGTGACTTAACATGGGGAGGTGGAAACATGCGCTCAATATTCTCTGCCGGAGACTCGGGCACGGCAATCTGCGCGTCTACTTCGCGAGATGTTGCATCGCGGATGGGCAAATGTGTGCTCAACGCTGCACCAAGGTTGATAAGTCAGGTCGCCTTTCATCTCAATGGCGGCCTGTTGCAAGCATTTATGACAACACAACGC
>JBBPSU010000499.1:0-11818 GCA_038093755.1 Tylopilus microsporus | reverse complement strand
AAGCTCCTATCGCACTCCCTTCTCTCCATTCATTTAGCTTCCGCAGTCCTTGGTCTTCAAACAATACTTTCCGGAGCAAACTTCCGTTCGAGGAGAGCATCAAACACATGCCTGAGCGTCTCCACCGTGTCTACCAGGTCTCACCAATACCGCTGCCGCTCCCCGAGAATTCGGAGGAAGAGACTGGGAAGGCGTCGGTCGTGAAACGTGGTGCAGATCTTCTCATCTTTTGCGCTGGAATGAAGGAGGAGTTTAGAACCATCAAATTCCAATGGGAACACTTCCGGTCCACCTATGGTGGCGACCTCTCACCACAGATCGTTTTGATCCTCGGAGCCGCCAGTCAATCCACTGCAGAAGAATGGTGGAGGGAGGTAGTAGGCGAGGTGATTGCCAAGAATGATCTTGATGTTGCACATTGGCCCTTGGACGTGACAGGGAATGAAGTGGATGTGGCGCGACTACAACTGCAACATCTCATCAGTGATCGTTGTATTGACTGCAGTAAAGCGAGGCTCACAAGAGACGAGAAGTTATTCAGGCGATCCCTTTTTCTAGACATCGCAAATTTAGCGACTCGCTGGGCCAAAACTGAGGGTACCGTAGACGAATCACCAGTGGAGCAGGACGTGCTGACGAAAGTCGGTGTATGGTACGATATCCCGGAGCGTAGCCCAAGCCTAGTAGTGCTGCCACAGGCATCCCCCATATAGTTTCCTTCGCGACGTGACCTTTGTTCTATCCTGTAGATTGTACCTCCATCGAAAACTAGTTTGTTTACGTTCTGTGGCACTCTGGGACGGTTAAACACCACCTTCAAGCGACAACTTAGCGATAGCTCACACGAACTTACTCTCGTGCTCCGCTTTCCAGCATCCGAGCGCTGATACGCTTGAGGGTTTAAAGGGCAATCGCTCTACTAGGACTACATAGTCCTGATCATCCTGTTTGGCGGTGTTTACTCAACTTCTCGGTCGGCAGCGGAACTCGACCGATGACCCTTACAGTCATCATTGCATCTTCAAGGTCATCCGAAGCATGCAATTCTCTATGACATTCCCAAGTGTCTTAACCCGCCGCCAGCCGGGCGAATGAGTCAATAGCAAGTTTGCCAACCAACTGAGAAGACCATCTCCGAAGAAATACAGATGTATGTTCTATATTGCATCGCACTCGGGTTGCACGACGGTCCTCATTGTTCATCCTTGGCTAGCATTGTGTTGCTGGTCGCACCACTCAATTTTCGCTACCCTGCGGCTTCCCTGAAGTTATTCGACCATGCAGTGCAACGGCCAAGAACTTCATCAAGGCGTGCCTTCTAGTTTTCTCCTACAATGTTATGCGCGGACGTCGTAGACAACCAAGTGCAATCAAGGATATTATTTGTGAAAGCATCAGCAAACCTCATCCCGGGGACTCGTCTGCACCGCGGGTGGATTGAAAGGCTACATTTGGCCGGGCAAGTGCTTTTTTCTGTTGTACCCCACCACGATGAGCGTTTTTACTTACTTTGGACGCCGGTTTCCTTATGGCTTAGGTATCCACTCTCAATTGGACACACGCCAGTTAGTTTGTTATGACTTCTCCAAGATTCCTCTCATGAGACGGAAGTCAATGGCTCGATACGACTCCAGCCCGAGAGTGGCAGAGATCACCGAGCCAATAAATCACGTCGCTCTGGCGGATAATGACATCCCAAGCTGCGGGTAAGTGGAGCTTGATACATGTTGCCGGTGCTACTGGTTGATCTGAAACAAGCAGCGCAACGCCTACTTCAAGGAATACTAGGAGTGTGCGGCTTTTCGGGATATGAACAGTGTACGCCAGTTGCCTTTTCTGGCCTCGCCAATACCCGTACAGCATACCTCAGCATACCTCACCCCCCGGGCCAAACAACCATGCTCCAGCGACTCGGACTTCAGTATCCTAGGAATGACCCAAAAGGTACTTTCTTCTTTCTATCGACGTCCAGAGCACTGGAATAACCTGCCCAGAAGTCATTGGGTTGCACTCTCAAGCAAGAGCTCTTTTCGCCAAATTTGAGCAAGGAGGGGGGACCAGCTATATCGACGAAGCAATCGTCCTTGATCAAAAAGCCCTTAAGTGTTGTCCAGCAGGCCATCGCAAGCGACCTATTGCATTGACCTCCCTTGCGATCCATCTTCACGGTCGTTACACACAGCTTGGACTGTCAAAGGACCTTGAGGAGGCGATTGTCCTCGACAGTGAGGCACTCCGCCTTCGCCCGCAAGGACACCCAGATTGTTCTAGTTCTTTGATCAACCTCGCAGCTAATCTATCCACTCGATACCACCTACTCGGGGTCACGCAGGACCTGGATGAGGCTATTACCCTCGACCGAGAGGCACTGGACCTTCGCCCACGAGGACACCCTGATCGCTCCAGGTCTTTGATAAACCTTGCAGTGGATCTCTCCACTCGATACAAGCGGTCGGGGACCATGCAGGACCTGGTTGAGGCCATCGCCCTCAACCGGGAATCACTTGACCTTCGGCCGAAAGGTGATCCTAAACGTTTCCGATCCTTAAACAACCTTGCAGCCAATCTTTCTACTCGGTACAGGCAGCTCAGGGCCATGCAGGATCTCGACGAGGCCATTGTCCTCAATCAAGAAGCACTCGACATTCAGCCAAAAGTTCACCCTGATCTTTCCAAGTCTTTGAACAACCTCGCAGCTCACCTTCACACTCGGTACAAGCAACTTGGGGCCATGCAAGATCTGGATAAGGCGATTGCTCTTGACAGAGAAGCACTCCACCTTCTGCCGAATGGGCATCCCAATCGCTCAATCTCCTTGGGCAACCTTGCCGTGGATCTTAGCACCCGGTACAAACAACTCAAGGTTATGCAGGATCTTGATGAAGCCATTCTCCTCGAGCGAGAAGCACTTGACATTATGCCACCAGGTCACCCCAGTCGCTCTATGTCCTTGAGCAGCCTTGCAGGTGATCTCTCCACACGATACAGGCAGCTCAGGTGCATGCAGGACCTCGATGATGCCATCATCCTTAACCGAGAAGCATTTGCTCTTCGGCCAAGAGGACATCCTGATCGCTCCATGTCCTTGAATAACCTTGCAGGGGATCTCTCCACGCGGTACAAACAGTTCGGGGCTGTGCAGGACCTTAATGTGGCCATTTTGTTGGGTCGTGAGGCATTAGGCCTTCGACCGAGAGGACACCGGGATTGTCCCAAGTCCTTGAATAACCTTTCTGGCGATCTTTCCATCAGGTACAAGAACCTTGGAATCATGCAAGACCTTGAGGAGGCCATGGTCCTTGGCCAAGAAGCACTTGACCTCCACCCACAAGGGCATCCTGACCAATCAACATCCTTAAAAAGTCTAGCACAGCATCTCAGTGCTCTGTTTAGACAATCGGGGCGGTTGGAGGACAAGGAAGAGTTATTCAGTCTCTACGCTCAGCTAGCCCTTCCAAACCAATTCGCATCTTCCATCGACATCGCTGCCGCTAGAGCATGGATTGAAGCGGCTGAAGATTTTCAGCATCCCACTCTACTTCTCGCATATGAAACGGGCCTTCGACTTCTTATTCGACATATAGCCACCCTGCCGCCATTGCCTCGACATCACGTTATTCTCAAGAAGCTTACATCTTCACTCGCGGTTGACGCATTCTCGGCATGTCTTCATACCCATACTCTGCACGCAGTTGAGCTTCTCGAACAAGGACGTGGTGTATTTTGGAGCCAGCTTACTCGTTTCCATTCCCCGGTGGATGATGTCATGGAGTTCGGGCCGGTAGGAAAGACACTGGCAAGCAGGTTCATGGAGATAGCCCAACGTATTCGCCATACTCTTCATTCACCTGATGCGGATCAGCACGAACGACTGTTCCATCTTAATCTGAAAATGGAGGAAATTGTGGCCAAGATTCGAACGCTGTCCGGACTCTCTCGTTTCCTTCTTCCACCCTGCTTCTCAGAGCTGCGATGCGCAGCTGATCAGGGACCCATCATCATTCTCAATGCCAGCAAGTATTCTTGTGACGTGCTCATTATCTTCCTCGAACGAGATCCCGTTCGTATTCCGCTACAGATCACCCGAGAAAATGTTCGAGACATGTCAACGGAGCTCCGTACCCTGACTATTCGCGCAAAAAGGGCAGACATGACGAGGGAGCTCGCATACTTCTTACGCAAACTGTGGGATCAGGTCGTTTCCCACGTCGCTAGGTTTCTTCAAACGTTCCTTCCACCTCAATCACGTATCTGGTGGTGCCCTACTTCCGAGTTCTCTTTGCTACCCCTGCATGCCGCTGGTCCATATAGGAAGGGCCAACAGAATCTTCCTAATCTCTACATTTCGTCCTACACCCCGACCCTTTCTGCTCTTATCCGTGCTAGACGGTGTGATCCGTCGAATTTAACTGCGAAAGGAAAACGCTTCGTCGCTATCGGTCAAGCTAAAGCTGTTGGCAAGAACGAACTGTCTTCCGTGGGCAACGAACTAGATAACATTCGCCAGTGCGTCAATGGCCTCGCTATATTCACCCAGATCGACGGGGACACATCTTGCACTTCGAGGGTCATTCAAGAGCTCGGCCGAAACGAATGGGTACACCTCGCATGTCATGGTCTCGCGAACCCGGCGCAGCCGTTCGAGTCTGCATTTGCTCTGCGCGACGGAGCCTTCACGGTGCAACGGATCATCGGATGCGAACTCCAGCACCCTGAGTTTGCATACCTCTCTGCATGTCATACGACCGTCGGAGACGAAGAAGGTCCAGACGAGGTGATTCACCTCGCGTCGGCTATGCAGTTTATCGGTTTCCGATCTGTGATTGGGACAATGTGGGCGGTGGACGATGGCGAGACGAACAAAATTACGTCAACGTTCTACAAGCACATGGTCGACGAGTCCGGTCGTTTGGATTATACGCGAGCGGCGTTTGCGCTGAACAAGACGATGAGATCGGTAAATGTGCCATTTGATCAACGGATTCTCTATATACATCTGGGTGCGTAGTTTACTGTCTTATCCTCTTGTAGTGTTCCCAGAACATCCACCGGCTGTATACTGTTGAATACTTTACCATCGTATCTGTCACGGTAATTAGTCCCCATCATGACAGCACATCAATATATTATATAAAATTAGACAAAGGACGAACCCACGGTAGTGGAGGAGGGTTTTATCGGACAGGTTTGTCAGGCACCTGCAAAACGACTTGTCGAATGTGGGAAAATGTTATGTAACATAACTGTACAGTTTTCTCTTTTCTCTTCGCAAAACTTGTTCTCGTTCATCTACGCACATCAGCCATGATTCAATGGTTGCTCTCGAAGAAAAACCTGCATTGGGTTAATTAATCATATACTAATGGGCTATGTAATCGTGCGTGTTTCCTTGACAGTGTCTGTTATCTTGTCCATCGTCAGTGTCCGAGTCACTCGCTTCATGTCATTGTCTCAACTTTGATTTGCCTTGTTGTAATATGATACGATCATGATGATAACATTATACTACTTCTGTTGTTTTTTCCAGAGTCGGGGACTTGGCGCGTCAACGCGCCGCTACCGATATATTATATAAAATTAGACAAAGGACGAAAGCAGAGTAGCTTGACCAGCAGAAGCTAACTGATCTTCGTTGTGGGTATGGGCGATGTGACACTGTATATTAGGTGATCACGACTTGGAAGGGGACATCAACGAGGGTGGGGCTGCAGAGCCTGAGGTTCGTGAGGAGAGCCGATATGACGGCCGACCTTTCATTGTTGTGATCTGCGTGAAGTCGTCACCGGGAAGGGTCATCAAGGGGTTGTAGTCGCTGGTGCTGTCAATGACGACGACATGGTGTCGTCCTGGCGGTGGTGGAGTCGCCGAAGTCACCAGGCATAGTTTGTTGCGTTAGCTTCGTCGCGGTGCCATGTTGCATTCGTGCATTTGCCACGACTGTGATATCGTCCTTGGGTCATCAAAAGACAGTATAGACACGGAGAGAAGCAGGCCAAGAGAGAGGTAAGAGAGAGGTACCGACTCGGAGGAATGTCAATGAGGGCCCGCCAGCCTGGGACCCAGAGAAACTCAAAATGTAAAAATGGATTTTGCTAAGTCAAGTCGTGCGTTGTTCGCGAGGTAAAACGCTTATAACCCACGACCCTCAACTTCAATGGAGTTCTACACCATTTCCCGAGAAAAAATATATGTCGAAGACAAGAGCTTATCAATCCCATCTTACGAATCTCAGCGACGTTTCTCTCCTAATGTACTCATCGTTGGAGAGACAGGCGCCAGGAAAAGTTCTGTTGTCAACCTGATCGCTGGGGAGCCACTTGCCCAAACCCACTCTAGCGCGGCTGCCTGCACACTAAAAGCCACTTCATACGACATCGTCCTCCCAGGCCACCATGGACTTAGCCATTGTATCCGTTTGTTTGATACGGTTGGCCTAAACGGTTCTCATTCGGATTACCTCTCCCCCATCGAGCAAGCAAACACGCTCATCTGTCAACTCCAGCGTACGGGTGGCATTCGCCTCCTCCTCTTTTGCATCCGTGCTGGCAGGATCACATCGGTGATGCAGAACAATTATCGTCTGTTCTGTGAAATCCTATGCCAGAACAAGGTCCCGGTCGCATTCGTTATCACAGGTCTGGAGAACGAGGAACGGATGGAGGCCTGGTGGGAACGCAACCTGTCGTCATTTGAAGCATGTCGTCTTTTTTGCGCTTCGCACGCGTGCGTGACTGCCATCCGTGGGCTCGATGGCAGTTACTCGGCAAAATACGACGAATCCCAGCGGATGATTGTAACGACCTAGACTTTTTAGAGTCGTGACGCTCGAGGGCAAGACAACAAATAACCAGTGTTTGAAGCTTCAAGACTAATCGTCAAGTCTGAAGCGAGTAGATGAGGATAGGGAGTGGTACCCTTAATTCGCACTCAAGCCTAAGGCGAGGATTGAACAAGTGGATAAGACTGTCGTTGTAGGTACTTTACATGGGTTTAAATACTGGGGAGAGATGCGCACAGACCGAGCTATGAACTACTACGTATGGACGAGCTATGCTACATACACAGCTGTGCACAGTCGAGGCTGTACAAATAAGAAAGTGGAGTCATACGTTGAGCAAATGGAAAAAGGGAAGAGAATCATACGATATGTTAGCCAATGAAAGGAGAAAGAAAGGATGAAATCGTAACAATGATACGCGAGATGCTCTTAGCACATGTGGCTGGGGGTTTCACGTCGTGGCAGCCCGAACGGACGGGATGGTTCATCAACCTGGCGGGCAAATCACTCAGGTGGCTAGGCCAGGTCAGGGGGCGTCGTCGACAAGCATTCACGGTGGAAGAGCTGGCTTGCCACCTCCAAGAAAAGTGCAATTTTTCCCGATCCGAAGGGGAGTATCTGGCGCGCAAGATTTGGACGGAGCAGCTGGAAAATGCAGGTCCAGTCAGATGACACAAGTTTGATCGAGTCGTTGTGAAGATGCATCGTTATTGTATTAGATATCCTTCTGTCTCTGTATTGGAATTAGCACTGAGCGGATTCTCGTAATGTACACATACATGTACCTCCCATATATTCAAAGTCTTTGCTGGAACGCAACAAAGGGGTCAATATTTCAATGTCCAGATGTGACACCAATGACATCGCGCGTAGTGAGATTAGTAGCATATGAGTATATGCCAGTGGTACACCCTCAGGCTCCAGTTCATATTACTTCGTTCTCTTGTCAGTGTGGTCCTCTGGCAATCTTTGGGGTGTGAAATACCTTAAATGTGATCCCAAAATACTTACTGCGGGTCGACTACGGAGTTTGGTGATGAATTGCATGAGTCTGCTCCGGGCGGGATACAAGTTGATGGAGGGACGACTCGAGCTCCAGGAGTCCGATGGTGGCACTAAAACATCTTCTGTGAACGCAGCAACCCTCCTGGGATGCGGACAGGGCTGCGAAGTAGGGCGAACTCTTGACTTATAGACGGCGTTGCGGTAAAAGGTACAAGAGCTCGCTGCCCTCCGCCGCAACTTCAACTTGAAGTTGTAGTGTCAGCCGCGACTCGGACTTACTACTCGGGAGGTGGCGCCAGCAGAAACCTTGCTCGACACCTAAAGATAATTTGTGGACAATAAAAATGATTCCACTTATTGGGTGTATGTATGTACCTACAGTCATTCACCACCACTTGAACCACCACCGTCACTTGAACTAATGTATTTCAACATGACGTTCCGGTCTCATCCACCATATATTGGACATAGATTACCTTGCTATTGTCTTGCCGTATGCTCAGAATTAAAAGGGACATTAGCACGTCGTGTGTGCATGTATGGATCATAGTTATTCATATAAAATTATGGTGTTTACAAGATTGTACACCAAATGTCAAGTTAAAAAATCTGAAAAAATAGAAATCAGGTAGAGCATACAATCTACAGTCTGTGTTTGACTTTTTCAAGAATGAGAATGAGAGCTGGACATGCCAGTACGATGCTGGTGAGGCCATGCTGAAATGTTTGCTATCAATGTTTATCAGTGGAGAGATTATCTAAAAAAGGGATGGTATGGCGCTGATGTAACATCACATCGTGGCTAGTGGTGGCTCAAGCAAAAAATCACTTGCAGTCACTTTGAGAGCACAATGGTTGGTCGTTCCAAAACCAGGATGTGCGAGAGACGTGCGTGCAGAAGAAACAGATGATGGGAACGATGAGGGCACTGATGTAGGCATGGATTCTGATGCAGCGGATGAGTTGTAATTATGTGGCGGTATCGCTTAGATCGTGAGAGTAGCCACTGTTGGAGATTGACCATTGACCAGTAGTCCAAACAAGTCCAAACCAAGCTTGGCGAATGTGCCGAGACCAGACTCAAGGATTATACATCTGAGTCAAACATTTCCAATACTGCTGTAGTATATAAGGTCGGACTGTACTGTAGGGGAAAATAATCAGTTGTCTTCCCCGGCCCTCACAAGGGCTCTTTTCCCACTTGATAACTCTCACTATCCTCGCCTGTCAAAAGGTTATGAGCCCCGTTAGCTAAGCTCTGACCCAAAACGAATAACGTATCCCCATACATCATGAATATCCCCATTCTACCCGCTCCAACGGCCCCCGCACTGCAAGCGCAATCATCCACCGCCGCCTATTACTCCCCAATCGACCACCATCACCACGACTACATCCGCTAATCATCCCTATGCAAACTATGTCACTACTCCCATCATCTCGCCTGACAAGCGCGAGAAACTGAACGATGAAAATTGGATCGCGTGGAAAATGAGAATTACGGTCCTTCTGGAACACAAAGGTGTCTGGGACGTCGTCAACGGTGATACTCCGAAGCCTCCTGGTGGTACCACTGATCCCGCCCCCTCTGGTAAAGGAAAAGGCAAAGGCAAAGAGCGCGCTAATGTTGCAGAAATGGAGTTGAGCAGCGAGGAAGAGCTCGGAAAGAGCTTCGCTGCCCGCGTAAATGTATCCACTCCCAGTGAAATGTCAAAGGCTAACGAAGCCGACTTCTCTGCTTACCCGTGGATTGTTGACTCCGGTGCGACAACGCATATCTGCGCCGATATCAACGCATTCGAGACATACCAATTGGTACCTCGAAAAATTGTCAAAGGGCTTGGAGACGTCTCTATCACCGCACGCGGCCAAGGAAATGTGCTATTGCATACGTGCGTGAACGGAGACGACCATACGTTACGCCTCACTAAGGTGCTACATGTACCAGATGCCCGACAAAACCTTGTCTCCCTCGGGCGCATTGATAGTGCCGGTGGCCATTGCGAATGCGATTGTGGCCGAATGTTCCTATACGATGATAACGATCATCAGATTGCCCAGGCAACCCTGAAAGACGGGTTGTATTACCTTGATCATGAGCCGATCATGCCTCCTCCCCTCGCCAACATAGCGATGAAGATCAAAAGATCCTGGACATGGGAGGAATGGCACCGCCGGTTAGGCCATATCGGCATCAGTGGGCTGCGCAACTTACACGGAAAGAACCTCGTTGATGGGTTCTCCTTGCGCGATAGCCCGCAGGACTTCGAATGCGATGCCTGCATTAAGGCAAAGACAGAACGAAAGCCTTTGCCAAAGATGAGCACCCCGCGTGAACGGAAACCTGGTGAACTCACCCATACGGACGTGTGGGGACCTGCGCAAGTCACATCGCTGCACGGATATCGATATTATGTGTCGTTTATTGACGATGCGACCCGAAACTGTACAATCAGTTTCATGAAAACGAAGGATGAGACACCTACAAAGGTGAAACAATACTTGGCGCACGTCGAACGCCAATACTCCTTCCTACCGAAGGCAATATGCGCTGATAATGGACGTGAGTACATAAATAAAGACTTACGCTCCTGGTGCCTGGATCGTGGAATCGAAATCCAGACGACTGCGCCGTATACGCCCGAACAGAATGGTGTCGCTGAATGCTGGAATAAAATGGTCGTTGAGTTAGCTCGCTCAATGATCTTTGCGTGCGACGTACCTCATGAGCTGTGGCCCGAAGCAATGAACCATGCCACATACATTCGCAATCGTGCATATACGCGTGCCGTACCTGATAAGATGCCGCACGAGAAATGGTCAGGGAAGCGGCCTGACATCTCGTTTATCCAGGAATTTGGACGACCTGTTTGGATACTCAATCAGGAATTGAATCTGTCCAAGCTGGATGTTAAAGCGAAGCAACATACCTTCGTCGGGTATGAGCCTCGGAGGACGGTCCAAAAGCAATCAAGTATTATGACGCTGCGAAAAAGACAGTAAAAGTCAGTCGCGAGTACTGCTGGCCATTGACAACGAGTATACCTTCGGCCGGACAACGGTTTGAGGGGGAGGATGAAACGAGGACCCGGGACAAACCTCCATCCGACTTGTATGACCACGCGGGAATAAAACGAAAAGCGACTGAAGCTGAAATGAGAGTCAGTAAACGTCAGAAGGGCCATAAGATGCATCAGCAAAACAGCCCTTTTAGTTAGCCGAGGGCCCTGACACTCACAGCATTCCTAGTTTGTCACATCCTACACCATGCTGTCACAGCCTTGCCTATTCAGGTCTTTCATGATAGCCGATATCACATAACTTATTCCGGCCGATTCACTGCTTTGAGCGTGTGGGAACCGTGGCAGTGCTGAGCGATTGCGTTTGCCAGATGTGTTTACGAGCCGCAAATAACATCATGATTGATAGGAACAAAGCTGCACTTAGAATGAATAAACGCAGCCACTACAAACTACAACAACGATACATCCTGCAAAAACGGCAACACGACGCGACTCGGTGAACCGAACAACCTGAAGCGCGCGGGGTGACATGGACGAAACGAGGGTGATGGCCGAGTGTAACAAAGAAGGCTAGAATGAGTTGAGTGCAGTCAGTGAAGGAGCTGTACTCGTCGTGAGGTCGTCTCGTCTCCAACTTCATCGTGTCAGTCCTGGGCACACTGGTAAACATCGTCGCCATCGTTATCGCCATGTTCTCGTCCTCATCCATTACATGAGGAAGGAACGGGCAGTAGGTGGCCACTCGGGTGCGCACGGTTGTCATCGCCATGTTGATGCCCTCATTCTCTTTGTGCGGAAAAAAGGCAGGGATACTCGTCGCATCGTTGTTGTGCTGTCGATGAGCCAGTATTGGTGTTGTCTGCGTGTTCTCGTCTGTGCTGCACGGCGAAGGCACCAATAGTGTTGTGACAAAGTGCGGACACCCATCGCGTTGTTGCCATCGTCACCGGTCCTTGCCCTCGTCGCAAACTGGGTCGTCATCGACATTGTCATTTAAGCTATGTGGGGAAGG
>JBBPSU010000498.1:0-10333 GCA_038093755.1 Tylopilus microsporus | reverse complement strand
TCTCAAGACACGCAGTGTCACACTAGTCACTGCGCGAAGCGCATACAAACTACATGGGGCGAAAATGATCATTGGTAAGTGCTGTATGTTCACTATCCATCCAGCGCCTCAACGTTGACACTCTCCAGACGGACGTTGGGTCACAGATGATTATTATGAAGATCGAGTGCTCGCCGACATCACTGCCAAAGGTCTTTCGCCCGGCGACTTTGTTGGGGAGCTCCCAGATCCGCTCGCTTCTTCCGCGAGCAACCTCCCCGCCATGTCTGCACCAAGCCAGATGTTCTCTGGAACTAGTCAAGGCGTATATCGCGCCGGTGGCCCAACGACGCTTTTCGGTGGCTCCGGATGGGGTCCATTCAGTGACGGACCACACAGCGCTGTCAGAAAGAGTATGTTGTCCCGGGAGGGCCTTACGGAGGAAAACTGGATGTCGGAGGCTGCCAGGCGACTTCAAGAGATGAATGCAGCTTGGAGCAAGATGAGGCAAGAAGCGCGGACCGCATGCGGGGGCATCCTAGAGGGCTCTTCCGGGTCTGGAAAGGGAAAAGAAAAGGAAGAGGTGAACGGCACGATGGACGTGGACGGGGAAGGGGTTGCGGGGCAAACGAAAAAGACAAACGACGACAACCTTCCGCTGGGTGTTTACGAGCCCCACACGGGCATCGTCCATTGTGCGTCTGACCTTATCTCTGTTGGTGTTACTGAAGGCTGATGACGTTTTTCTCGAGCAGACCGAGCGGACACGCAGCCGACGAAGCATCGCTGGGAACAGGTCGCTCATCGGCGCATTCTTGCCGGTACCAAGGTTGGAAATGGTGCATGGGCACTGGCTTGGGTGGACACTTGCATTGAGTTGCCAGGTCCGAATGACCTTGACCCATACGCGACAGAGAGAGAGGTGTTGATGAGCTAGAGCTCTCACACGCAACGATCAGCGTTGTGCATTGATCCGGAATGACAGCCACCTAAATTTCTGCGACAGGTCAGAACTGAGATTGGACCGGGAGTATTGCGGTATCGCAGGTGGATTTGCACGAGGTTTGCTCTACTTCATTCAACTAAACGTCGAGCACCCGGTGGTGCAGGGACCGAACTCTCAGATCTCAGATCTCATACTTATGGCTGCAACCTCTTGGCCATTAACTGCGTGTGTTTGAGTCCCTGCGGTGCCAAGATATGATGCAAGTTGGACCATTAATCATTGCTTGGACTGTCACGATGTGCACCACTTCAACTTGAACAGTTTGGCTTAATTCGGACTCCGGAGTATGCACCTGCTTCTCGCAGCTCCACTACTCCACTAGAGCACAGCGTCGCCACTCCTTCCAGTTCACTACTGAAAGTGCATCACAATGTCCCAAGCTGTTGATGCTGGTGTTGCTGGCTGCTGTGGTCGGTGGTCATCTATTCATTCAAACCTTCACCTGTCAACTATCCTTTTACCCAAGGCCTTTGCACGATTGCTGCTCTCGAGAGTTGGTGCATCCTTCGTGAGTCCGGATCAACGTATCCGAGTCGTCGACACTCAACTTGAACACGAACCGTCGCCTGCAACGTGCAGATCCCTTTGGAGCCGACGTGCGCTGCTGCGGTCCTCGAGGGTGGTGTGGCAGTTGCTGCGACTCGTCGTTCAACAAGGATGACTTTGACGAGCAACTGAAGAAGGAACAAGCCAAGAAGGGCGCCGGAGGGAAATCCGTCGATGCTCAACCTGCACCGTCGCAGGGCATGACCACAGCTGCAGCCGAGCCCAAACCTACCAGCGAAGTGGTCTGATCCTGGCATGACTTGTGAGCATATCCGATCGGCGTTGCATCCACTGACCCGTTGTCACCTATTAGTACCGTATATTCTTCAAACGCGTCGTATTTACGCCATAGTTATCTATTATCTACTGTACTTTTTCTTGTATGTACTGGCACACGAGCAGTCGATGAGTGCTAGTGTCGAAGATACCCCAACTCGGATTATGCAAACCGTATTTGCGTTTTTTTGTGTTCCGGAACACTTCTCACTCAAATGGCCACCACCATGGTACTAGATTTATTCGACGTGACCACGAACCCGCGTTCACTTACCATCGGGCACATTTCTAACGGGCTTCGATGTTGAAATCTTGGGCGATGAGTCTGTGGAAATTGCTGTGAGAGCTTGGAACCTTGTTGAATGACCACGCTTCATGATGACCGTTCTTCTTCAGGCCCAGGTCTCGTCATCTCTTCAGCATCCAACTCACTGGACAGCCTACGTTCGTCCTCCCTGCCTCGTGCAGACAATGCTTCTGATTTCGCCATGGGACGGCGATAGATTTCACAGGACCTATTGCAGCGACCAAAGATACTGTGGTTGCTGTTGCAAAGATGCGTTCAACGACGAACACTTTGATATGCGGATGCCAAGGGAAATGGAAAGTACCAGGGACGAGACGGTTTACATGCTCGTCAAACCAGCCAAGACAGAATCAAGGTTTACGGAAAACATGACGATGGAAGTGTCATCCAGAGGGAAGCTTGAAGCTGAGCACGCCCCCGTCTCGGATATAGGTTTCAATATTATGTTTCGCACCGCGGATGATCCGAGTCGTCAGTGTTTCAGTTTGTTTCATGATTGCTATTCTCAGGACGGTGTTTAGAATACGGATTGAATATCTTATTCCTTTGAAAAATCTCCGAGTCACACATACCAGAAGTGTGTATAAGTAAATCCCGCATATGCAGCGCTCTTCATCCGGATGAACAGCAAGACCATCACTCATGCGTCAGGCTTTCTCGTTCGGAGTTTCAAGTATAACGACTTCCTCGCAACCGCCATATGCCACCCCAACTTTTGCTACGCTCTCTAGCAATTGGCTGAGTGCCTCCGACTGGGCTGCGTTGATGGGGGCCGCCTTCAAGCTTTTCGACCGTGGGCGGCTGTTTGCTACACTTCCGACCCGCTCTATAATGCAGATGAGGGTCGGATGACACCAAGGTAGGTTTTTACGCGTCAAACGCCATGTATATCACCTCATTCATTTGGTCCGAATGATTCAAGCGCGATGCAGCTCCTGCGGCGCTTCTGTGATCGAATTGGGAGTCTTGCGGTTTTGGCCAAGGCTGCGCTTTGAACTATAGCAACCCTCAACCAATCAATGGCGCATAGTGCTGTCAGGGATCCACTCCTTACAGTGTTTTCGTCAGAGATGCCAAAGACGTGGGTTTCATCGTCAAGCGAGCCACCCACTATGACCTAAAGCTTACCATAAAGAGTACAGGTCTGTTGCCTCACTCGTGGAGATTATCAAGGTCATGACTATCAAGGCCGTTCTGCTGCACCGTCCACTCTCCAGGTAAATACATACTTGATGGATAGTCTCAGCTATGGGCCAGAATTCGTTCCGCAGAGATTCCGGTGCATGCCTTAACAATCGGCGCCAGCGTGCAAATTCATGATAGTAAATACCTCCACGCTATTTCATTGCTAGCAAGGAAGTCACGTGGAGCACAAGTTTACAGTTGCACTGCAGCCCACAACTTCTCTCCAGTACTTGGTGTTTATTCAACTATTGGACCTGGTGAGCAATTCTTCCTCTCCTCAAGGTAGTAATTGAATTGTAATCTCAGCTGGGGCTTACCTTCAGGTGGTGGACATGGTGTGTAAGTATCATCTTCTTTACCCGAGGTACAAACTCACTGCAAATTGCTCCGATGCAAGGTTGATGGCTTAGCTCTAAGATCATCTGTGCATCGACTTCCCGGATAATATGTAGATAGTGTCTTAGAAATCGAGGTAACTTCACCCACTCTGGAGTTTTATTGAGTTGAACTATCTGAATGGTAGGTTATTACTGCAGATGGGCAAATCAGAGTCGCAAATAAGGTCCATAATTCGGACTTGTTTTGGGCTCTTCGTGGAAGGGGTGCAGGTAGCTGGGATACTGTAAGCAAATTCAGACATCCCCAAGCTGTCACCCTGATTTCTGTTGCCTCCGCCACGATTCTCAATCAAGGCTTCTTTCTTTCCATCACACCTAGCACATCCCAAACGTTACCACTCTTGGTGTTGATTTCATCAGAATATCAGAACGGCTGGACCAACGCAGGTATTGCAACTAGCCATCTTCTTTATCATGGTGAATATGCACTGGTATGTACTTCGACTGTGTCCTTCCACCTACCAGTCATGCTGATGTGTCTGACCTCTTCCCCTTTTTCGAAGAGGTCAAGAGTCCTTCCTCGCGCTACAAGGTAGTCTCGAATATGACATTCAATTGTACCATGCCAGGGTGCTCCGTTCGCAGTTAAACGTTCGCGCAAACTGCTGCACAACATGAACTTGATTACTACTGACAAATGGCGGCCACAATGTAACAAATCAACAAGTGAGTAGCACCATGAGTACAATCATACTATGATGCCTCCTGGCAATGTTTGTGTGCTTGCACGCTGCGGGCCAAAATTATCATCCTCATGCGTGATATATTGTCCGGAAGCTTCGTTGGCGCTACATGATGGGGAAATAGGCCGGAATATCTCGATGGCAGAATGTACATGATCATGTCATGTTTACAAGTTTACACCGGGTTTGTCACGCAGCTTACATGGTCCTGATTACCCTTGAAGTTCAGAATGGTTTGCCTGTATGTCATACTGACCGCACTTGTTCCACGCCGCACGCTTATGCCACATCTATTTCAGAGGACTCCTGGAGACAGTAAGAAACTGTACGTGGAAGCAAGAGGATGGCAGCATTGTCAATGGGCTCCCAGTACGAGACACTTCTTACACAAGATGGGACTCAAAGTTGATTCCGAACTTGAGGATACAACTTGGATGCCGTCATGATAATAATGACCTAAACAATCCATGTGCCAGCATCACGAATCATGATCCTTCCAGCACGTTTCTTTTGCCTATGCAAACCCCGTACTTGGGCCGGCTGAGTTGGGCAGCTGACCCGTCAACAAACTTGCGAAATGTACTGCAAACTCCAATGCTACTGCCCGCTGGTACGAATGGAGAAGTTCACATTGTGACAAAGGACGGTGCAGCTGAAACATTGTGCTGAATCAGAGTGCGTGTTATGGCATTGTGATCCAACATGCATGGATACCGGGATGATCCAATTTTATTACATCCAAATTTTCAGGGTGCCCATGAAATACAGCAGTCACTGCAAATACTCATCAAACGTTAGAATGCAACAGGGGGAAAAGACGCCACAGGAAGGTTGAGAAGTGATACAACTTAAGAGCGATTGCTCGTTCAATGCATCTTGATTCATCGATGGTAAATGCAATTGGAGGGCGACTGGCACCTTGTCACTTTTCAGCGACTCGGCAGCGGATGTCTCTTACATCATTGCAATTAAGATCAATGAGAATGAACACAATGTTGCAGGCAGTACGTCTTGAGATTTCATTTACACAACTGGTACAGTGTTGGGCCAGGGGGTGCAAGACCTGGCCCACCATTTGCCAGTGCACCAATATGTACCCTAAGGAGACAATAGTCGTTGAGCGTCAGCATGCGTACCAACTCACCCCGATAGCTTTAAATTTGTCATCGCACCACTCCGGCTGGAACCAGAAATGCTTTACTTGTTTGTTCCTACTCTCATCAACAACAGCTGCAGCTGTGCCTACTAGCACTATGGACTGCGCAAATTGAAGGGAAGATAAATTTTTTTAGGAAGTCTCAGTCTCGGCAGGCCAGAAGCGATCACTGCCAGCCTGAGGGTTCTGCTCGGATCCCTTTTGATCAAGTAGAAAGGTTCCGACTTCGGCGAATGATCGGATATTATGCTCTTTACTTATGTTCAAATGTTCAAGTTTGTGGCGAAACCTACTTACCCCAATCCGAGTTGAACTCCGACGGGCCATGATGCATACGGACCGTCTGATAAGCAGTCACTGGCATATGAAACACCAATTCTTGCACTGGCAGCTGCCTTCAAGCGGAGACTCACCAGTCCGAGTCAGCGCTTGCTTCAAGTTTGCTATTTGCTGTCGGAGATCCCATGAAATTCAAAGTCTCTCTCAGGCTTCTCACCGAAGTTCTCAGTGAGTCACAGCGTGACCGGCGTCAACCGTTAACCCCACTACCGTTGACCGAAGGTAAGCGGGTCACCATCCTGGTGTATCAGCAACGTACCAAATGGAGCCAGATTTGAGAGTCTTCCCCGCTTCATGACCACTGGGACCATCCGAGTCGGCTACCTTCAAGTTTGCACTAGTACGAATCCGTGGATTGTGAAGGTGAGAGGGTGAACGTCCGTCTTATGTATATATTGACAACGTTCTGCTCGCATCCCCGAGTCATATCCAATCAGAAGCCGGATGCAAATTGCCGTCACGCCCCCAAGCTTCGCGAAGCAGTCTACATGTGCACCATATGACACTAGCCATGAGACTCAGCCAATCAGAAGCTACCATCCCACATATAGCAAATTGCGTAGGGAATAACATAATCGCCCGCTGGCAACTAAGTCAATTGAAGACTTCACTTCACGTCTCCCGCGTATGGCCTTTTTTTTAGCCGAAATGTGATCTTCGTGGACGACACACGTTACGATCTGAAAGGCGCCGTTCGTCATTCTATATGCCCACACACGTGCTTTGCACAGATCCACCTGCTCAACGAGCGCCAACCTTGAGCCAAATAATCGGCGTCCATGCCGTTTGCTTAGGTATTCACAACGTTAACCCCTGCGATGTATAAATGCAGTTCGCTAGCAGACCCGAAACCATAGCCCTCACTCGAGTGTCTCGCCTTCAAACATCATGTCTCTCCTCACAGATGGCCAATACAAAATCTTCAGTGTTCAGTTCCCCGGCCAAGATGTGGACTTGATTGGGGGTGGGCCGACCAACGTCATCGCGGGCTACCATGCCAACACCCTCACTCACAACATGGTGGTACGTCTATGTGCTGTAACCCTTTGTCAACATGCTCAGGAAGACCTGGCTATCGTTATAGTGGAACTTGACAAATGTCGGTGCTATGGGGAACCAGTTCACGCTTGCCAACGACGCTCCTACTTCTCACGGCGCGTTTGCTGGTGTCCCTGGCGAGATCGTTGCTGTATGTGTCCAATTTAGACTCGAACTTACTCCGAGAGACTCAACCACGATTAAACACAGGGGGCTCAACTCCATGGTAGTCCCAACCCGCTTACATGGACGGTTGTGGAAACGTGCAACCCTGGGCAATACTGGTGAGTATTCGGTCCCACGATGATTAATACCAATTTTCACTGCTTCTTCAAGGGTTTTTGCCCCATCGGCAGCGGGCTCGCCTGTAACCTCTGAACTAATTTGGTCCCTTGCCAACGGCGAGGATGGAACCCCTGTAAGGACGCGTCATTGACCCATTAGCTTGTGGTTAACTCATTGTAAATGTAGATCACACTCGAGCCATTGTCCAACGGTGCCTCCTTGCAAGCTCGGCAGGGTGTCTCTCCGGCCTTCTCCTTCTCTCGATTCGGCTGAGGGGCTCGGGAAGGGTGACACAGACATCATAATGGCTACTGAGCTCTTGTGGTTTTTCCGTCACTTGTATTCATTTCGTGTGATGAGAACAACAATACTATTCTTGAGTGGTTCCCAGTCTGAGGCTGGCAGAGCACCCAAGTTTCGCTGATCAGAGAACGTATCGCATGGCCTGACTCTGAGCCAATGAATCAATTTCAAGCTGGTGGAGTGTCTTTCAAGTTGGCGCCTGGACTGAGTTGGGACAGATCGCTCGGAGAAGGTGACTTACATCAACCGAAGCTAGTAGCGCTAAGCCCTCTTTAGCCCCACCATGTACTTCGCGATGGCGACCAAGAATCCGAGATAGCCCAACCGATCTCCAAGCACGCATTCGAGTTGTTCAGGTTTATTAAGGATGACCTATATATACGTTTCAAAGAGAAACGGAGGCCCGAACAATTCTGCATCATGTCTTGCATCAACTAAGCCTACCGTCACAATACTCTGATATGCGGAGGCAGTGAGATTGAAAGGTGTTGCATACGCTTCGAGGCACAGCTTGCGCGAAGTCAAGTAGTACAGAGGAGCATAGAGATCAAGAACACATAGATCAGGAAAGCGGGAGTGCGAGGGCTCACTTGACAGATATTTGCTTGACATTTTGAAGCTGGCCTAGCACATGAGTTGGGAGCACGGGCACGCGTACTAGCGGCCGTGGCAATGATCAAATGCACCAGAGGACTCACGCAGTTGAAGTGGTAACGCCTTCAATGACGGAGAAATGAGTAGCAACGACGAGAAATAAATGTACAGGTTGAGTGAACAATCTACCAGGCCAGATAACCAATCGAAACGAATTAGAAAGTTAGACAAAGCAATGACAGAAGGAAAGAAAGGTTGTGGGACCATGCGCGGGTGAGACGGCTAACAGGAAAAATCGTTACAAACGCATTAGATGAGGGCAAGACTTCCAACACGGACCAGAGATTCGGGACGAAATAAACGAACCTGACGCAGCCCCCAAATGCGCGTGGACGAACGACGTAAACGGACCACATCATCAAGGGAAAGTCGCAATCGAGTCGATGGGTCCTCCGGACTCGAGCGAGCTGGCGCTCCGGGTAGCCGCCGGGTCAAGGGCAACTCAGACCGGAACTTTCCGCCATGATTATGATTTACACGCCATTTACACGCCCATGCAGGGCAGGGATGTTTCAACCGCCCAACCCCTTCAGGCTTTAGTGGTTCACAGCGACCACATTCACATCAACATGCTTAAAGTGCCCTGTCTTGTGTCACGTCTTACGCGTCCAGTCATAATCGTCCTTCGCGCTGTAGCCTAGGCGAGTTTTCTAGACCAGTTTTCTCTCGATCATGACGCGGGAACAAGAGCAGTCTGATGAAAAGTAGGCTGTTCGGCCCTGCCCCTCATAGTCATGGTCCCGCAGGCTTTCGAGCGGGTGGTTTGAATCAGAATAGAACGTAATGGAGACCCCTGGACCCTTCTAGAAGCGGTTCTCCATACGGCGATCGGGCTACTACCTTCCGAGCCAATAGAGGTCAATATCCTATCCGAGTGCATCGTGTACTGCTGTAGTACGCCTACAGTGCGTAGTACGGGATGATGACATTCCAACTATCAAGGAACGCATGAGTCTACCGCATTGCTTGACCGCGCGTCACGCCTAGCCCTTCTGGTCCGGTCCTCAAGGCCTCGTGGCTAACGCAATGCACCGTATTTTATTCATTTCTCTTGCGCCCATGCTTCTTTGACTTCACAGAACCACTGCCTGCCGGACGAGCGCTAACCTTAACGCGGGTCCAAACAAACAACATCATGCCATAGCCCCTGCACGGTATAAATGTGCTGCTTTGTAGCAAACTGGAAACCATAGCCCTCCTTCGGTTCTCTTGTCTTCAGTCATCATGTCTATCCTCGCCGACGGCCAATACCAAGTTGCCAGCACTCAGTTTTCTGGCCAGGTTGCCCAGCTAACGGGAGGACAACCAACCGGCATCATTGCAGGCTTCCAGAACACCAACAATACTGCTAGCATGGTGCGTCTATGTACTAGGGTTCTTATGCTCGGTTGAAGACCGGTTTGTTGTGATAGTGGAACTTGCTCAATGTCGGCAGCCAAGGGAACCAGTTCCAGCTCACCAGCGTGGCGGTCACTTCTGAGACCGTATACGTTGGCGCCCCAAGCATTGCCGAGGTAGGTTCTGGACCGAAGTTTTGTTTTCTAAGCCGCCAATGGGTTTTGGAAACAGGGAGTTTCCTTGCAAGGTAGCTCCGCCCCACTTACCTGGACCATCTTACCAACCTGCACCGCTAATGAATACTGGTGAGCATCCGTCTTGTCGCCATGCTGATGGATGTTCACAACTTCCTCCAGGATTTTGGCCCCAATGGCCGCGGGCTTATCTAGCCCTTCTGGGCTAGTTTGGTCCCTTAGCGATGGGGCGGATCAAACCCCGGTAAGGATTTCCTGATCTTCATCAACCTAGCGCACATGTGTTTAACTGGTGTAAACGTAGGTTACACTGTCGAGCATTTACTACAACCCGGCGTTGTCTGCCCGGAGCATCTATTCTCAGGCATGGAGATTCCTTCCTACGCACTAAGGGCACGAGGGGACGTGGAAACTTGAAGAGTCACTGGACTCGGACTTGATATGCGGATATGTTCATATATACTCCTCGGACTGTTTTGTTCTGTCGTTCTCTAGGTTCATGTCATGTATGGTGAAATTGTTGTCTTTACATAGGTTGCTCGAGTGCTTTCCGAAAGTCTTTGATACCGTGACTCTGCAAGGCTGCAACCGATGCAGCATAGTCTATATGGCAGTAAGCGAATGGCGCTCCTTGCTTTCGCGCCAC
>JBBPSU010000497.1:0-11861 GCA_038093755.1 Tylopilus microsporus | reverse complement strand
GACGTCTGGCGCTGCGAAATCCGGTTCCAGGTCATAATTGTCGTGAGACTCGTCGGGGCTCCCAAGTCCGAGAACATTGCCGTTAGCCGAATCGGATGCCGCGTAAGACGGGTTGACTGAAGTTTGAGCCCTTGCAGCAAGTGGCTGAGGAACTTGAGAGGGGTAGGCCTGATGGAGGTTGGCCGTAACTTCCTCATGCCAAGTAGGGCCGCACGATCCCGTTGGCTGATTCATATGCTGCAAAACGTTCGTTGCTGAGCAGAACTTTTTACCGCACTGCGGACAACTGATAGTCTTGAGCTTAGCATGATTCATTTTGGTCCGGGGCATTGTGGCGGAGTGTCGTGGAACAGCTGCTGGTGCACATCAGCAAACCAGCCCTTAGCTGGACAGCATTGGACAGGGTTTGACAGACTGAACAGGCTCCAGATGATCCCAGCAAGGTGCCTAATTGGCCAGCTCTGTCCCATGGCATTACAGGCTGTCCCAGTGCATCTACAGTCTGTGACAATCCAGCAGAGCAGAGCAAGTAAATCATCATCTAATATTGAGACAGGCAATGACAGACTGTGACTACCTTTCCCAGACAGTGACAGAAAACAATGACATTCCGAAACAGGGTACATGATGTTGAAACGACAGGACATATTACTAATCAAGGGTGACGTCAAAACCGGTGGTCTGGCCGGTGCTCGATCCACTTCCGTTCCTAATATGGTCAAATGAGAGAAAAATGGAGGTAGAACCGCTGGTTAGCACTTACCTGCCCATTTTCGCCCATTGCATACGGAGCTCCTTGGTTTTGGCACGGTGAATGGGTACCGTATCACACTTGGTCATGAGACCAAGGATGTCGAGGTAAACATCTGTGTAGACATCGCGCTTGAAGGTGACATCTTTCCCTTCTATAACCTCATCGAGCGCGAGTTTCATCTAAGACTATCAAGTTAGCCATGTGAGGAACAAGAAATTGGTACGTACGGCAGTAGCAGAGACCGCGACAGCAGGACGCGGTACTTCGGCCCCGAAGACCTCAGGGAATTGATTTCCTATCGCATTGGGACCGGTGTAAAAAAAGTCGACTACGAGGCCTGACAGTGCAGGATGGGCCAAATTATTTGTGTGACCCTAAGAAGAGCATTAACGTGGTATCGCAGAAAGTAGAATACTTACTTCCTCATCCTGCCCATTCATAAGAAAGGAGCCCCCGTCGAGAAGCTCCTTTGCAATGTTAGCATTGACAGGTCGGCGGTTCTGTAAATCCCACTCGTAACCTTGACGGACAAAGCTTCGGGCCTTCTTCTTCAAAGACGACCGCCAGTTTCCGATGTCTTCCCAGAGCTAAAGTGATCGTGGTGAGCTACATGTCTAACTTGGTGTGAGTCACCTACAAGCTTGGTAATAGGTGTCGTATACTCAGGCCACCATCCTGTACGGTAACATACGTTGGGTTATTCGTGTCTCGTGGTAGACTAGGTAGACTGCGTACCTCCGGGG
The DNA here is from genome assembly GCA_038093755.1 of Tylopilus microsporus. Classification (NCBI taxonomy): domain Eukaryota; kingdom Fungi; phylum Basidiomycota; class Agaricomycetes; order Boletales; family Boletaceae; genus Tylopilus; species Tylopilus microsporus. The sequence continues at coordinate 10,364 of JBBPSU010000497.1, read as the reverse complement.
ATTGTCAGACCTCGATCACGACGCTCTGCTGCTGCTTCATCCACATATTCCATGGCTTTGGAGTTGAATTGCGGACGGAGGGGGAACGAATTTACCGACGCAAGGTCGCAGCGGGAGAACTGCTTGGCACGCTCGATAATATCGCGGACTGCGGGTGGGTAAAATTGTAACTGCGACGGATCGGATGGCTGGTTATGACTAGATGCGACAGATATAGAATGAGGTTGGAAGACAGGGCCAGCAGGAGCGGTAGGTGCTGCTGGGACTGAATCGGCGATGGGGACCGACTGGGCTTCTGGAAGACCAGTAGCAACTGAAATTGGAGCCAATAGGTCGTCTGAGGAGGCAGAGCGGCGAACACTGTGGATACGATTTTGCAGGCTTCGGGCGGCCAACAGTCGTGGGTTGTCGGGAAGACGAGGCGGGCGATTACGCTGACGGTGTTGGGCAACGACATCTTCTACCTCGCCTATACGTGCCGTCAGTAAGGAAAACCAACGAACATTTCACTTACTCTCATGACGAGGGCCGGGCGCGGTGAAATGTTCATGTCGTCTACCACCTTCGATGGACTCGGCACCAGCTGGGGGACACCTATCGGTAGACGGGAATGGACGGTTGCACGCGTAGTGCTCAGCGACATCTACTACTCATTATCAGGAGGAAAAGTAGAACGACCAAACGACCTACCTTCGGGTACATGGTTGTGACAGGAGCTCGCGCTGGGTTGACCACGTTGTTCATCACCTTCACTATCTGAGCCGTCAAGGTTACCTGAACCTCGTTAGCTTCAGCAAACGAAACAGTAAGCGATACACTCACTGGCGATTGGGACCTGATTCTGAGAAGCGGTAGGACCTATATTTCATGACATTCGAAGGGTTTCTCGATACAATGACCATTAGCACGTACGTTGTCGACGCAGGACAGACATTGCAAGGCGTTCGTCTTCGTCCGGGGATGCTTCGTCGATTGCAAGAGATCCGGAACGTATATGACCGTTTTGACTGGTTTCGCGCTCGACTCCAGTGACCAGGATGGAGTGTGTTCGAGGCAAAGTAGAAGGAATTCTACAGAACGAGTCAGTTCGGTGAAGTGCGATGCGCTGGGGTGGTGCCGAGCCAGGTGCGTCGTCAGTTGGTTCTTGATTCTGAATATCGTGAGTACCTAGGACAACGGCATCTTGGAGCTCATGTACACCATCGTGACATTTACGAACGTACCTGGTGACTGAGCTGCCATTCCGAGCAGCTCAAGTCGCGACACACGTCGTCTTATGTTGTCGTATTCACCGTTTGATCTACATTCAGACGGCGTGCGAGAGGTCGGTGCTGTAGATGTCGTACGCGCTAACCATGGTGAGGTCGATGCCGAAGAGCTAGTCGTGGATGGGTGAAACTGACTACCGTTGACAGAGTTAAGATACTTACGGCGGTCTGGACGGAGCGTCATGACTCAGGGAAGTGGATGTCGTCCTAGTAGCAGTAGCCGTACGAGAAGGTATCCTGAAGCCGAAACGCATATCAGACTGCGAAGGTGTAAAAGTTGGCTGGACTTCCGTAGATGCAGCCGTAGATGCAACCCATGCTGGAATCTGGTTGTCCTCATTGTCGTCCTGTGCGGGGGCATAGGATGGAGCCATCGGGTTGATCGTTTGGCCCTGCATAGCTATGTCGAGGTTTCGAGCAGCTTGTCGCGAGGGCCGTGAGGCTTGAACGCGTTCGATGATTTCAAGTTGCTGAACTGCTCCGCCGCGACCTTTCCCAGCCCGTGATGAACGCCTTTGAGCTGGCTGAGTCTCGGACGGGGGCTCTGTAACGTATCTGAGAGATTGTCCCAAAAGAAAGTAAAAACTTACCGTCTGCGGCACGGTCCGTGGTGTCGAAGGGTTGCTCCGCTCTGAGTCGTTTCGAAGGAAGTCCGACCTGAGAATCTCCACTGAACTTGTGAGCAGTCGATTTTCGTTTTGGAGGCATCAGAGGGTAAGAAGCTGAACCAAGTCGTGGGCCTCGCCAAAGTGCCCATTTATAAGCAAACTAACGTGGACAAGTACATAAAATCGAGGACAATGTTAATGTGACATGGACATTAACATGGTACAGAACAGTAGATAATAACAAACACAAATGCCACGCGGTGAGGTACAACAGGATGAAAAAATGAAAGCTAGCGTCTGCACTGCTGAGAAGGGTATCTTGACATTCGTTCATTCAAGGCTTTCTGCGCGAAGAACGCCGAAGGGTATCGTCCATTGGTTTCGTTTGGTTGCTTGATGGACCTTCGCACAGACCCTCAATTGAACCGAGTCGAGCACGCTTCTGCGGATTGTAGCTGGGGGGTATATACTCATCGGGATCACAAGATCGCATCAGCAGCACGCGTGAGTCGCTCCACGCCACATGACGTTCGGAGGCGATAAGGGATCCGTGCAACGGAGTTTTAGGGGGAGGGAGCGGCTTCTTGCTAGTGACAGCCCGCTTCGGCAGAGGGGCGAGCAAGCGTGTTGAGCTGCCAACTTGAACCTGCGCGGGATCTTGGTCTCTTGATTGGGCCACGTTCGCGTTGAATATGCTCGATTCGCTGTGCACAAGACGTCCAAAACCGAGAGAAGGTGGGACTGCCGGCAGGTTGGGTAGGAAGGGTAGCGTAATGCTCGACTGTTTCTGTATGTGGACTGGCAGAGTCGGAGAGGGACTCGCATCGCTTTGCAAAGGACTGTCCGGGGACTGCTGATCGTCATCCGATGCCCCCCACGCGTCGGGTTTGAGAGATGAAAGTGCCTGGACGATGTGTCGGATGACTGTGTCGTGGTCGAATGAAGCGCTGCGGTGAAAGTTCTCCTTCTGGTCGGTGTACATGGGCAAGATGATATCGTTTCGGAGGTTATTGAGGAGGGGAATGATTGGCTCGAAATACGGAGACATGTGCCTCACGACTTTCGGGAACCACGTCAAATTTGATTGGATAGTGATGGTTTTGAGGACACTCGGGTTGAATGTGTTGAACAGCTGGTCGTAGCATTCGGCGAGTTTCTCGTTATTCTTTTGGTTCGCCGGATCTTCATAGAGAACACATATTCCGACCAGCACGTAGAAGAACGACTCCAAGTCGTGTAGCGAGCTGTGTATTACTGGCTGTTCAGGGCCAGCCATAACGAGCTCGGCGGCCATCCATGACCAGGTTCCCTAGGTTCCAGGTCAGCTGGGGGACTCGGAGAAAGTATAGAAGACGTACTGTGCGGTATAGTGGACATAAATCGATCGTATGGCGAGGATCTAATTTTGGGTCATCAGTGCCCATGAGGAGCACGATGTCGTGCTCGTCCGTCAGCTGTGAGGCAGGAACAGTAGTGAACCCATTTTCTTTCCCGACCGGTTTGACGCGGACACGATCAGTTGGTGGTGGAACTGCCGGAGAGTCCGACCGGGGCGGTTCCGACTCTTCCACTGGTGAAGTCGGGATTTCCAGCAATATAGAATGCGCCACATCGGGAGTGGCAGGGGCATTGCGAGTATAATCGCGGGGTTCTGCATCGGGAGTATAGACGAGGGGGAGCGCGTTGTGAGCGCGGGCAGGGGAGACATCGGGAGTGTGGACGGGGGAGACTTTGAGGACCGTATCAGGAGTGTGGACGGGGGAGGAGACCGCAGGGACTGTCTCGGCAGGGGGCGCAGGAACTGCGTAGCCCCAGTCGGCGAGTATACCTCGTCATGTGAGTGCATTCATTCTTCTCTCCAAGGTTAGCCGGGCTTGGTCAGAGAGGTAGAGTCTGAGGTATGGCTCGTGAGCTCGCCGTTTCTTCCTTACCAGGGCGAGCAGCAGGTTCACAAGGCTGATATCGCGGTGGAGAATCCCGGCACGCTTGACAGCATTCTTGTGCGCTAAAGCTCATTAAGAACCGGTGATCTGCAAATATAAGTTGATACTCACCGATAACACAATCTAGAAATGCAACTAATAGTTCCCCTAGAGACGAAAAGTCGATAAGGAGTGTACCGACAGGAAAGGTGACGAGGCGGGATATGACGCGGAGGTGAAAGTTACGCGGAGAACAGATGTTTCGTAGTTTTGATCGGATGAAATGAGTGGAGGCATTGACCTGAGTTTCGTCGCAAAAATGTTTGGCACTAACTTGCGTCTCAGCGAGTAGCTCCGGAACGCCTTCGATGCCGTATTGTGCGAGGATGTGGAGGATCATGCCCTCCGTGTACTTCCTCAGAGGATCGATCCACGAATCCTTGACCACGACCGCAACTTCCAGCCCAGGAGTACTTGAATCCACCATGCCCTCCCAGACGGTGGTTCCCCGGCCCACCAGGCTGTCACCGATGGAAAGAATCTTGCGGAGCCATATCTTGCAGACGCGACCCTCCTTGTCAACCACTTTCAACCACTTTCTGCGCGTAGCGTCGTCGGTGGTGGGGTCAGACCCGTCACCATCCATACCGTCTGAGTCATATTCATCGACTGAATCATCCCCGTCGCTCGCGTAATCCTCGTCATTTTCCAGCGAAGAGCGTCCCTCGTCCGGCCTAACCATCGCATCATTCGATCCAGGATCTTCGTCGTCCGGGACATGATCGGCGTCCGGTGACACTTCTCGATCACCTTGAGGTTCCGCTTCGTCAACACGGGCACCGTGTTTGCCGTCCCATTCGATTGACATATCAAATCCGAGACAGGAGTAGTCGGCGAGAGAAACACCTATGAGTATACGCAGAAATTCCTTTGGTGAGTTATTGATGTCGAAGGTGTGGGTAGTGATCGATCCACCGCGGTCGAATATTGTTAGAGAGATGGTAGAACCGAGCAAGCGGATGCATGGGACGAAGTAGCGGCCGTCTTGTGCACCCATGACGCACGACGTCTTCCCAGCTATGTCCGAGAACGATTCGCCTTTTTTCGACTGGTTACAGCGGTTTTTCACTTCACAGAACGTCGCGACCTGTCCCCAATGATGGTTACGGGGGGAAGGGGTCCCGAAGTAACACGTTATATCCGGCTTTCTGCGTGCGGGCGACCCATCTAAGGGCAAATGGGAGGACCTGGCATCCCAACGACTGTGGTACGTGCGAGTTGGTACGAGAGTCGCTGGACGTTAAGTGAGACTCACAAAAATGACAATCCAGAAGCCTCGCTGACAACCGCGAGCACGTTGTTCAAGAATATTTCCAGGTGAGCTTCGCGACCGGCGATGGATTTGGGCGCAAGTGAGGGACACGCCGAAGGCGAGAGCCACTGGCGTGTCTTTGACGTTCGCGTGATTCGTCCATACCACTTTCTCTTCTGAAAGACATCTAGGATCCCATCTATCGTATGTTGAACGTAGTTTGAGCCCGCTGATACCACCCCCGAGAACAGGCGATGATCGGGGTAAACGAATTCCAGAAAGATTGTGCTGTCGTCCTTCTCAAGCTCCACGCGGGTGTCCTTCGTATCGATCTCCAGTAGTTTATCCATGGTTGATCTTGTCCAATCCATTTTTCACCTGAGTTGTGGGATGTTGGTTGAAATCTAGGATCAATGAGTGGTGTCGATGGTGGTAGTTGGCGTATATGTGGTACTCACGCAACGTAGGTTGTATGGCGTCGGATGCGCCCGGAGTTGCTATATCATGGTAAGCAATGAAAAAAAGTTAACTAGAGTAGTGAGTATAAACTTACTCGCCGTTCTTTTTGTTCGGGTTGACCGCTCTGAGCAGCCTGAGCAGCATCTTCGGTGGACATCGTTCGGTTGAGTGAGTTGAACGTGGGAATGGAAAGCTGGATGATAACATCAACACTGGCATACAACTCAGACAAGCACGGCTCATCGATATGATAACGCTACGTAGTACCATTATGTATTTCGAACGTGCGTGCATACGTATTACTATACCAAAGACAATGCATAATACAACTGCTTGGACCAATATTTGTTCAGCCAAAACACTGAGCTCTGTTTGTAGCTATTCAATCTAGTGAGACACGGATGTGCCCCTTCACCAAAATCAGGAATCAAATGTGCAGGAGACCGGATGGAATTGATGGGGATTACCTCCCCGATTCGTTGTCCATTTGACCGGACTGCTCGCTTGAGGTGGTGCATCCCAGTGACAGGGCTCAGGCTTCCAACGATGAAGCGTTGAACGTAAGCGAGGAAAACGTCAGAACGCGGAAGACGAAATACCATCCGGAGCTGAGCGACGGAGTGGCCAGCCAATCCGTTTTTCGGCCAATCACTGTCGAGTCCGGAGCTAACGATGACCGAGTCATACTCGCCAAAAGGACTTGCAGGGGAGGATGGAATGATTCGTAAAGTTTGCGGCTCCTCAAGGATGTTGGCGTCGTGATACGACATCTGCTGGACTCGTATCTTCTGCCATATCTGAAGTGTCGAAGTGTCGGGGTCGGGATGCACCGAACTACCACCCAGTTGTGCAGAAAAGGTGGAGATGGCGAGAGCAAGATCTGGCAGGTTGTATTTGATGGAAGCCTCAGTTAGGGTCAGCCTCGATGACGGTTTCACTGCAAGGTGGAAAGCCGTCGTCGCTGTGGCGAACGTGCGGAATGGCTTAACGGCGGAAGGATGGGATCCTCGAAGAAGGGCAGTGGAGATCGCAAAATAGTCAACGATGGATCGTCCCGGGGTGTGATACGCTTCGAATGCGAGCTTTTCGACATCCGGTTCGTGATCCTCGTCGTCTCCATCGTCATCCAAAAATCCCTCATCCACTCCCTTCGTGCGGTGCTCCTCAATGGACAAGGCAAGGTCGAAGCGGAAACATCTATCCAGTCTGTCAAGGTGCCGCGCGATCTGGCTATAGTAGTTTTGATTGTTGCCAGCGCGTGCCGGCACCTTGATCTCTTCGACATGCGCATGTTCTGTGATATCAGCTGTCCATTGTATGGCTGCGCCGGACTGACGGATTCCTGGGACGACGCTTTGCAGAAGCTCGAGTTTGGGGATTTTCCAATCGTCTCGTGGACCGTGCTGTACAATAGCGTCCTTGTTCTGATGAAATTCCTGGAGAGCGTTGGCGACGCGATCGAGAGTGGAATCAGTGAACACCGGTGCTTGTGCAAGATAGCGGAAGTCGAGGAGTGCGCGGAGAGCCGTAAGGAACTTGCGAGGGACCGCACCAGCTACCACGCCTATGAGGTAACGTTGAACTGCGCGATGATCCCGGCCGGTTACTTGCTTCAACCGGGATATACCCTCAGCGAACCTTCGATAGCCCACGAGAGTCTGAACGACAGAGAAGCGAAAATCCAATTCCTCGGCTCCTACCACCACGATGCACCACTTCACGTCGTGGTCCCATGCGAATCGGTGGAAGTGGTGCAGTGGTTCCACGGTGATAAAGTCGCAGGGATCCGATAGCGCCCAGCCCAGCCAAAATGGCTCGACGACACCGTTCAAGCGCAGTTGTTTGATGACTTTGAGAAAGTTCTTGAAGTCGGTTGGCGAGTGTTTCGAACAAGCGACACGGATTGCGATTAGCGTCGTCTTTGCGGTACGAAGAGGGTGTCGATAAGGATCACCGAAGTTTTCAGCTGTAGCAGTGGTAATCGGGGATGCTTTCGGGCCCGTGGCCGCCAAGAGACATTCCTCCGGTGTATCAGCGATCCACGAAGCTATCGGCGTAAAACAGTACCGTAAGTTGCCGAGTGGATCACTCATCATAACGCCGACTGCCGCCGCCGTCTTCAGCGGGGATAAAACAACATTGAGAGCCTGGTGCACCAGTCGGTCTTGCAGTAGGCCACGAACGCGAGAAGTTTGGTGAGTAAACTTCGCGATAGGGAGGAGTGCGAGCAAGAGGTATGCATGTAAGGACGTCTTGCTACGGATTCGTGTGTCGATATTTGCGAGGCTGATCAGAACAGGGTGAGCGACGCGATTGCCACTCATGATAGATATGTTTGTTTTGTCGGAGGATAGCACCACACCGAGGAGCGTGGCGCCAGCGGGCAACGCCTCCTGAGAAAGTGTCAGTTCTCGGATACCAACCCGGGTGCCAAGAACAGCTCACCTGCATGGTCCATGCTCGATCTCCACTTAGCCATTCGTCGTAGATGCGACAGATCTTCGCCGCGCTAGTCCAAACTTTCCGTGGAACGAACGATATGTGGGATGCTAAAAGCGGGTTGCTCATTATACTTTGCAGACAATCGACTGGGTTGCGATAGAACAGGCGGAGCGGTTGCTTGACAGGGTATTCGGGTTTCAGAGTTTCGCACAGCCATTTAGGGCCTGGCGGAAGGATTTCGGCACGGGTCCTGAGTTCCTTTGCGGAGCGAAACGACAGCGAAGTGTTTTTAATCTGAACGATGTTAGTGAGTGGGACACAGGGTCTGAGGATAGCGCGATCACTTACAATCTTGAGCGACAGGAGACGGTCGATTGCTGCCATGCTAAGGCCAGAACGCAACAACCAAGATGCGAATTCCCATTCTTCTTTCGAGGCCCAAGGGTAGTAGATATTAGCCTTTCTCTCCTCTGCATACCGATCCTCCCTGAAATTCTCCATAAAAGTCTTCCCGCCGAGAAACGTTTCTCCGCAACCTTCGAAGATCTCGACATACCGTCCGGGGCGTACTTGCTCTGGTTCCGATTCTATAGCCTTTGGGTCGTCTGGGGAATCCAAAGGAGCGTTCAAGTCGTCCATCTGAACGTCACGGTCTTCTTCGAGGATGGGCGACTGTCGAGGTATACGTTCGTCGTCAGATTTTTCTGGATGCCGGGAATGTTGATCCACGTGGTGAGAATCCGCCAACTCCACCTCAGCGCCCACCGTATGGTTGTCGAAATCTTCGAATAGAACGCTTCCGTAGCAAGAACCTTGCGGTTGATTCATGTGCTGGAGAACGTTGGTCTCCGAGTAAAACTTTTTCCCGCAGCGAGGGCAGCTGATGGTCTTCAACAGACGACGGCGGACATTCTTAAGTCGAGGCATCCTTAGGGTGGTTAGAGCAGTGATGAAGGGTAGGAGCCTCGCTCACAACAAGTTCTGTATCAGAGATCTTGCCTCGTTCCCTGCCGAAGTGATTGTGCGATTACATACTACATTTGAATCCCACGCCCTTCCAAGTCGTCGCTTATTACCTCGAAACCGCATGGACTCAGCCTCACCATCCCCTTCTCCCCTTATATTCCCTCCAGATTACAACCCTAGCAGGCTCTGCAGATCCGAGCAGCACTCTTCTTTCTACGAGTCTGACGAGGCCTTTCACCTCGCTCCGCTCTTGCCTACTCTACATGAGAATACGATATCTCCGATTTACCGACCTCACTCTCGCACCGTCACCAATTGTCATCCGGAATCAAGCGGTCCAAAAACTAATACACGAGAGGATGAGGAAGGTGAATGGCCTGCCGCGGAAGCTGATAGTCATTGGGGCTCGATGGTGAGCTGCATTTTAAGCTAGCACGTATGTCCTGCTAATTTTACAGCACATTGTTCCAACTCCACGCAATAATACGGAGGCTCACCTACTGCTCGAAGCTGCTCGAAGTGATCGCCAAATATCTCGCATGCGAAGAGAGCTCGCACAAGAGATCATCCACCGAAATGTCCTCGCCTTGCAACTCAATCGAATCTTCCTGGAAAGGGCACGCGAAGATTTACGCGCTGCGGATGAAGTCGTCGGTCGAGTGCGCCTTTCCAACAGACGTAGTGGTCATTCAGTCGCTCTTGAATGTGCGATGCGTGAGTCGCATCGCAACAACATGACTTCGAGCAGTAAGTTCCGCTCTCTTTTGTCTCGTCTCCTGTGAATCCGGCTCAGATGTTCATTGACCCATCGATCAGATGCATCGTCATCCACTTTTGATGTCAGATTGGACTGATCCATACCAATACTGTGAAGTATGTACCTATCTGTCTATATGTACATGTACCTTCAGTTGGAACTATCCAGGTCGTGAAGTTTGTTGTCGAATGATTTTTGCTAACTCGGCCATATATGATTGCACCTTATTTGACAAGGTTTTTCGGATGCCGCAGCACTTGCCAGTGGTGGCACGATGATCAGGACTCAGACGACGATGTGTCCGTGCTCCGGATGTGATGACGACAACAAAGACAACCCGACTCGTCTGCCGACGCCATTGGCAATTTGTGTGGGAATCACGGCAGGCTGGGACAGGCCTGGACAGCCTGTGTGACACTGTGTGATATTGTGGCAGGCTGGGAGTTCCTGTAATTGTTGTGAGAGTCTGGAACCTTGGCTATTTGAATAGGCTGGTTTGCTGATGCAGCTTACCAAAGGGGCAAAATGGTAATACAGGACTCAATCAAAATCAAATTAATATTCATCTCCTCGTACATCACAATAAATACGAATTTGATATGTGCTCTGAGATGGTAATATCGGGTGATG
>JBBPSU010000494.1:0-11917 GCA_038093755.1 Tylopilus microsporus | reverse complement strand
AATGAAATGATTTACCTGCTATGTGCAGCCCGGGATGGATCTGAGAACAGTATGACCGGTGTCATGGGTGCTGTATGGTGCTGTACGGCACTTAGGACACGAGACAGCACTGTACAATGATTAAGACACTGTACATTGCTTAGCTCTCGGGACAGTGTGGTACAGTGATTAGCTTGTGAGACAGCGCGGGATAGTGATTAGCTCACACAACAGCACTGTACATTGCTTAGGACACTGTACGGCACTTGTATTCACTGTACGACACTGTCAGCTCTGCCAAATATATCACATGCTGTAAAGTAAGGTACATTGCTTAGCTCGCGGGACAGCGCGGTACAGTGAGCTAATCACTGTACCGTGCTGTACACATTGCTTAGGACTTGTAATTACTGTATGGCGCTGTCAGCTCTGCCACGTAATTCTCAGGCTGTAAATATTTCACATGCTGTAAAGTACAGCACAGGGTCAGGTAGTCACAGCAATGCTGTATGCCGCTGTGACATAACTGTGCGGTGGCTGTACAGTGGGGGACCTTGCTGTCGGACTGTAAGTGCTGTAGGTGGCTGTACAGTGCTGTACAGTTAGTTGACATTTTGCTGATGCCTAGAGAAAGGCAAGTACTTGTGTTACGCTTTAATGAAAGTGTCTAACTGAATTTTTTTAGGCTATTATAGCGAGTACAAGCAGTCCATGGCGAAATTGGTTTGTGAAACTAATAAAACAGCTTCAGATTTTAACAATTTTTATTAGATTTGGAACGATATTTACACTTTTCAAAGTGAGCTTCGAATGGACATCGCTACCATCATCAAGACAGAATATAAGTTGTTTCCATCTTCAAATTCAAAGACTCATGAGGAATGTCGATCATCGGTGATGGCAAAGGCACTGAAATTGTTACGATTTCATCCATTTTCTTCTCTTGTCATTGGCTAAATGTATCGTATGATTCCTCTTTCATTTTTCATTTGTTCCTCGTATGACACCACTTTCTTATTCGTACAGCCTTGACTGTGCACGGCTGTGAATGCAGCGCAGCTCGCCCATACATAGTAGTTCATAGCTCGGTCTGTGCGCATCTCGTCCTAGTATTTAAACCCATGTAAAGTACATACATCGGCAGTCTTATCCATTTGTTCAGTTCTTGCCCTAGGCTTGAATACGGATTAAGGGTACCGCTCCTCACTCTCATCTACTCGCTTCGGACTTGACGATTAGTCTTGAAGCCTTGAACACTGGTCGTTTGTTGTCTTGCCCTCGAGCGTTACGACTTTAAGTCTAGGTCGTTACAGAAATTTTCCAAGAATTTTGTCTTTCTACAAGGAAAGAAAGATGCAAACGTTGGTGTATTTGGTTTTTGTGTTTTGAACTCATTTTACAAATATGATAGGGACGATCATCAAACTTTGCTCATGAGGCATTATGACAAGCATGTCTCAAGTCGTTTTACCACAAGGGGTCCAAGAGCTTTTGACACCATGCAGATTTTAAAAAGGAAATCCCTTTGTCAGCCATTCTTTATGTCGCTGCTATAGTAATCCCATCATCTCAAGAAATTTGTATTGTGCTAATTTTCATTTCACAGATGAAAGGATTTTTGGACCTTTATGCAACATACGGTGCCATTGATGACCACAAAGTTCCAGTGGAGAAGAATCGTAAGGACTATTTATCCATGATGGATGAGATGGTCAGAGTTCTTGACCACTCATACCATGGACCAAAACTTCATGCCATGAGACGTAAGTGGGTGGAAAATGAACAGTAGGTTTAACTTTAAAAACCTTGCTATGAAACTAAGTGATTAATTTGTAGGTATCTTTTTGGTGAGAATGAGGAAGTTGGCATAGAGGATCAATGCATTTGTCCACTTGATTAATTACTAGTAGTGTTTGATTGTATCTTTTTGGGGCTCATTTTCATGTTATATACTAGTATAACGATCATATGCAAAGTCTAATTATATACTATATAAGCTTCAAGTTCAAGTTCTGTCAATATCTGTCAATGTCTATTAAGAGCTAAGCAGGTTAACTGGGTATATCACAACAGATATGAATAGACATTAACAGGTGTGTCCATAAGATAACTATACTGTCAATACCTGTCAATATCTGGGTAGTTTAACAACCTGTCAATATCTGTTCATATCTGTCATGGTTTCAGCAATTCTGTCAGTATCTATGCAGTTTTGATTAATCTGTATAACTTTGGCTCAGAATTCACCAGCTGGCAATTATCTGTCCAGATATCTGTATAGACCTGTACAACAGGGGACCTTTCTGTCAGATCCTGGCTGTTTGGAAAGTACTGTATATATTTGTACAATTATTTAGAGAACCCAAAGCATTTTACTGATGTATACTGGACAACAATATTAGATGAATGATTTGTTCTCGCGATATACATGTTGATAAACAAACCACCAGCGACATTCAAAGCTTCATGGACTGTATTGAGTGTCCTATCGTGAGGCATCAGGGATGTGGAGAACCGCCACGGTATGAACTATTACCATAACGCCATCACCTGGCAAGGATAGTACATCATTATGCTGATTTTTGTTAAAAGGTTACTTACAAAACTCTTCATGCGTGAAGGGTCATTCTGATAGCTACAGGACGATATGATAAGGCAGTTGTAACGACCTAGACTTAGAGTCGTAACGCTCGAGGGCAAGACAACAAACGACCAGTGTTCTTAGCTTCAAGACTAATCGTCAAGTCCGAAGCGAGTAGATGATGATAGGGAGCGGTATCCTTAATTCGCACTCAAGTCTAAGACGAGGTTTGAACAAGTGGATAAGACTGCCGTCGTAGGTACTTTACATGGGTTTAAATACTGTAGGGAAATGCGCACAGACCGAGCTATGAACTACTACGTATAGACGAGCTATGCTGCGTACACAGCCGTGCACAGTCGGGGCTGTACGAATAAGAAAGTGGTGTCATACGATGAGCGAATGGAAAAATGAAAGAGGATCATACGATACGTTAACCAATGAGAAGGGAAAGAAAGGATGAAATCGTAACAGCAGTGAGCGTGTTCAAGGGACACCAACATTACTGGACATGATAGAAGAATCTAGTCGGATGGTAAGCACTTTTCTACTTTAAAATGTGCATTGGACTCATGTCTGCATGCATGTAAAGCCGTAAAAGGCGGTGGACATAACAACAGAAAAGTAGAACGGGCCATAAATGGGCCCATACGGCAAACCGAGGGGATTTGTTGACATGACTCACTTTTGCATTGGTCAACAGTGGCGTCACAGTTGAAAACTGCAATGGGGCTGAAACTGACTCATGTTATATGCGCTATACCCTAATGATCTGACAGCCGGGCACAATCGGATAAGAGTCGGTACAGTGTGAAGTTGGAGATCCAACTGGCAGCCCTTCGTGGAGATACATTCCCTTTTATGGACAGAGTCATTCCCTCCAGTCTCGTACCACGTCAACTGGAGGTAAGCTACTCTACATAGTTCCTACTTACATTCCTTACTCACCTGTATGTGTAACCCGTCCTACGGACGATGTGTTCCAAGAAATGATGCGTGAAATGCCTGCTAATTACCATAAATAAATGGTACATCATAGCGGGGAGAATCCCTCAGGCTGGGTGGTACCATCTCCCTCTCATGATATATCAGTGATGTACTACGACCAATAGGTGACACCCACAGTCACGAGCAAACTTATATATCAATGATGTATACCATTGTGACTTCTGGTAGCCTCCCGTGTCAATGTGATATATCACTCACAGCTGTCCGCCAGCGGGTCGTAGGCGCTGCTCTTCAGGTGATACATCAATGTGTTACCTGCCTGGACTGTAGTCAAGTTGTGCCAATTAGCGAAATCCGAAAGATCTGAACTCCGAGTCAGGCTTGTCCATTAAAGGAACTACACTTTACAATGGACCATGCATGAAATTTTGAAACCCTGTACCTGCGTGCGCTTGCCCCATGTTCTCACATGTTCGATAGTGACCACACTGGCAATTGTTGCGGCAAGCGCTACTAGTAGTACCACCGTCTGTGTAATGACCTAGACTTTGAGTCGTAACACTCGAGGGCAAGACAATGAATAACCAGTGTTCAAAGCTTCAAGACTTAATCGTCAAGTCCGAAGTGAGTAGATGATGATAGGAAGCAGTACCCTTAATTCGCACTCAAGCCTAAGGTGAGGATTGAACAAATGGATAAGACTATCATCCTAGGTACTTTACATGGGTTTAAATACTAGCGTGGGCTGCACACAGACCGAGCTATGAACTACCTAACCAGGATATGCAATGCTGCGCGCATAGGTATGCGTAGTCGATGTTGTATGAGTAAGAAAAGTGGAATCATATGGAAAGCCAATGGGAAAGGAGATGGGGATCATACGATACGTTAGCCAATGAGAGTGAAGAAGGATGATGGAATCGTAACAGTCTGCAACTATGACCAACTTGTTTCTGCTGCAGGTCCATTACCTTTTCTCCTTATTTCCCACCTTATGGTGGGAATCGAGAGACACTAGCAATCAATCTCACGACGAGAGATCCATACAACCTGAAATTCCCGTCTCGGTCCCAGCTGTACAATGAACGCAAACATGCGGCAGAGGTATGAGCAGCCTATACCCGCTGTTGAGACATATTTTCCTGAACCTTATCGTAGCCTTGACCTACTCGAAAATCGAAGCTTACGCCGAGAGCTAAGTAGGGTATCCAATATCAACCCCAATCCGAGTCAGGTTGAAACTTCAACTTGTTGCACTGGCACCGGGTAGCAGTGGCCTTGTCAACAAAACAGGCGATACCTCCGAAGGTTCAACACCCCTTTCAGTCTATGCAACACTGACAGTTACACCCAGCCACATGTGTGCAGCCTGCCGCGATGCCGCGGAAAAATGGAGGTAGATTGGAAGCGGTGGCACCTTAGGTCTTGGCTGCAAATGCCAAGTATGATGCTATTTTTCACTCAGAGTTCCAAAAGTTTGCAGTTATCCCGCACAAAGGTTAGAGCATTCTCCCATCGCCATCTTCCATCTTGTTCTGGTCTATGACACTATGATTCTTCATGCTTTGTGCCAAGCAAAATATCCGCAAATGTCCGCACAGTCCCGTTTTCGAGATAATCCACGACTCCTCATCCAATTCAGCACATTCTTCCGAGCTCAAGGGCAGGTGTTCCTAGGTGGATAAACGAACCGGTGCCTGCTGTCCCACAAATTGTTCTTCATGAACTTGACCGTGTCACAGTGAGTAGAGCCCAGCGTCTCCAAGTCAGAAGGTTATTCGTTTATGCACATACGATGAAACCCGTCCTTACCCGCTCCTTTCCCAGATGGCCAGGTTACCCATAGCTTCTGCCCTCTCTGCCAGTGAGTCTCACAGTCGGTATCCCAATGCGAGACTATAAATGAGAGACACAGGATACACTTTGGCTCTCTGTCCTCAGCATGAGGTCCCTGGCAGTGGTCTCAATCTTTCTTCTCTCCATATCAACCTCAGCTTCGGCCACGTTCACCGTCCCATTAACGAAACTTTGTGGCACTGGAGAGCATTACAAGGGATCCCCAGATGCGGATCGTGCATGTGCTGCATTCTTAAAAAATCACAAGTCCACCGGACCGACTACTATACCCGCCACAAACTTTAGATACGTCGGGTACACAACAAGGGTCGGCATTGGCAAGCCTCCAGCCTACTATGATCTCTTAGTTGACACTGGTTCCTCAAACACTTTCTGCGGGTGAGTATGTACATCAGCAAACCAACCCTCCTCTGCACAGACTGTAGAGTCTGTAATTTGGGTGACCTTTCTGTACAGAGTCAAATTTTGGCTGTGTGGGAAAAAGGTTGGTTTGCTGATGTATAACTGATCAATTCACACACCTACGATTTCATTGCAGTGCTGGCATCTCATATGTTCAGACATCCACCAGCATCGACACAGGGGAAGTAGTGAGTGTCACCTACAGGTCCGGAAGCTTTGCTGGAAAGGAGTGTAAGATCCTTGTAATGTTTCGGCACCCAATTACTTACAGTGATTAGATCTCGATCAGCTGACTCTTGCACCTAACCTTGTCATCACCAATCAATCAATCAGCGATGCACTCACTTCCCAAGGCTTTCAGGGCGGCGTTGATGGTATCCTCGGTGTTGGATCCGTCGACTTGACACAAGGAACGCTCCTGCAAGAACTGAATACAGTGATTCCAATGGTTATGGACAACCTTGTGTCTCAGAAAATTATCGAGAAGCAAATACTCGGTGTTTACTTTGCCCCTTCAACAAACCTTACTGACCAGAGTAAGTATTCATAGTGTAATTGCTGCATACACACGAACTAACAAACGTAGATGGTGCACTGACGTATGGAGGTGTCGATTCATGCTTGGTTGGCACTCTGCTCTTGCATCATCAGCTCATGTTGACCACGTTCTGTGAGTACAAGGGCGAAGTGACCTATGTTCGCGTGATGAAGACAAATCCTGCTTCTACCTATTGGGGCATTAATGTCACTTTATGCATGTATTGGAGCATGTCATCTGTATGATGGGTTACACTCCAGTCAACATGGTACGAGACTGATATATTCACCTGTATGATGGGTTACACTGCATACAGGTAAGTAAAGAATGTAAGTATAGGTTATGTAGAATAGCTTACCTCCAGTCGACGTGGTACGAGAATGGAGCGAAGTGGAGCGAATGGTGTGCGTGAATGTTACGCATGACTACTAAAAAAGGAAATATAGTGAATATTGTGTAGGAGGCTCTACGAATGGTCTGGTCTCCAACACACCCCCTCAGATCGGGCATAGGGCACATCCGTCGATTAGTTTGGTGATGCCGTCGTGTGTGAGGGGCTTCATGAAGCTGTCGGCGAGCATCTTGGCAGTCGGTACATGTGTGACTTTAATAGTACCGAGTTCGACTTGTCTTCATGAAATGTGGTGTTGTGCGCCGATATGTTTCGTGCGTGCGTGGAAATGGGCCTCTTTCGTGAGCGCAATGGCACCAGTGTTGTCTGCAAGGATCGTCGTGGGAGGAGCAGGTTCATCGAGGAGTCCGATGTCCGTGAGTAAGTAGCGTAGCCACAGGACTTGTTTTGTTCCATGGGCTAGTGCCATGTATTCGGATTCAGTCGACGATGCAGCGATGGTGGGCTGTTTCTTGCTGTTCCACGAGATGGCAGCATCTCCGAGTCTGAACACGTAGCCTGAGGTAGAGCTGAAGTCATCCGGGTCACACGCCCAGCTTGCGTCTGTGTACCCAATGAGAGTATCAGAGTCGGTGTCACTGACTTGTCTGAGTGTGAGCGCGAGATCTCGGGTGCCTTTTATGTATTGTAGGACACGTAGGAGGGCATTCCAGTGCTTTTTGCCTGGGTTTGCACTGAATTGACCAAGTACACTGACAGCGAAGGCAAGGTCGGGGTGCGTGACGACGGAGAGCCATGTGATGCTGCCGAGGATTTCGCAGTACAGGAATCGAGCCATTTCCTGCTTCTTGGCGTTGTCCTGGGGGCAGTCCGCCTTGGATAGGACAAGGTCCTTTTCCATTGGCATTGAAACGGGAGTGCACATGTCCATGCGGTGACGTCGGAGCAGCGTATCGACGTACTGCGCTTGTGAGAGGGTGACAGTGCAGTTCTCGTGGTCGTCCGTGAGCTTAATGCCCATGAGCCAATCTGGGTCCTCCTCTTTCATCTCAAAGAGACTGTGGAGGAGTTTCCGGGATTGTTTGAGCATGGCTTTGGTGTCGGCGACTGTGAGGGCGTTATCGACGTGGATAGCGGTGATGGAATTCCCGCATTTGCTGCGACGGATATATATGGCGTAGTCAGCGGTGATGCGGATGAAGCCACATGAGGTGAGCTTCTTGTGCATGTGCTTGTTCCATAGGTAGGCGCCTTGTTTGATGCCGTAGAGACCCATTAGGAGTAGCACAACTTTGTCTGTGCCGTCGCCGAAGCCTGGAGGTTGGTGCATGTAGATTTTGTGGTCGATTGTGCTGTGTAGGAATGCACCGGTGACGTCATCCTGGCATCGGTACCATCCGTGGGCTGCGGCAAGATGGAGAATGGTTCGGATAGAGTCGAGACGGACAGTGGGGGAGTATGTATCGCTGAAGTCGAGGCCGGGGATCTGGGAGTAGCCTTGGGCAACGAGACGGGCTTTGTAACGTAGGATTTCGCCGTTTGGGCCATATTTGATCACATAGGTCCAGCGGCATCCGACGATCTTTCTGTCTTTTGGCTTCTTGACAAGTTTCCATGTGCCTCGTTTCTGCAGTAGGTCCATCTCTTCCTCCATCGCTCTCCACCAGTGGTCGGCATCCAGGCTCGACGTGGCTTCCCAAAGGTTTTGGGGGACGTTGGGGCCATGTGCAGCAAGGTAGGCGACTTGTGCGATCTTTCCGATGGCTGTCGACTCAACTGGTGTCTCTGCTGCCTCCTCTTGTGCTTTTCGAGCCTGTCGGTCCATTTTCACTTTCTCCTGTGCAGCTTTTTGCTTATCGGCTGCTTCCTTCTTCCAGGATGGGTGCGTGACGCGTTCAGATCGGCAAAGCTTGGGTGCTGATTCAGCGGGCTCAGGTTCAGAGGGAAGTGGGGTGATATCAGGTTGAACCGATGTAGTAGGTGCTACAAGCGGGGTAGCGGGAGTTGAGTCCATAGATATGTTCGGATTGGTGTTAAGTGTCACCCCCTCAATCTGAGCATTATTCGGAGGTGTATTGGGCACCCCCTTGCTCAGAGCGGTGTCGGGGAAAGTGACTGCATTGGGATTGTGGCTGTGTACCTTCTTGTAGACAAGAACATCGTGTGAGGTAATAAATTTATGTTTTGAGGGAATCCAGACCTTGTAGGCCTTGGATCCATGCTCAAAGCCACATAGGACTCCATCAATGGAGTGCACATCGAGTTTTCGGTGGTGTTCGGGAGGTACACGGACATGGCAGCGTGAGCCGAAGACGCAGAGGGTGGAAACGCTAGGTTTCTTGCCATAGAAGGCTTCGTTGGGGGTGGTACTACAGGATAGGGCTTTGGTTGGGCTGCGGTTCCGGACGTAGTTGGCATACTCATGTGCTTCAGGCCAAAACCCTTTTGATAGCTCTGCGTCGGTGAGCATTGCGAGTGCACTTTCGTGGGTAGTCTGGTTGAACCGTTCAGCAACTCCGTTTTGCTGTGGTGTATATGGAGCTGTAAGTTCGTGCGTGATACCTTTCTCCCAAAAATAGGATTTGAGTTTTCTGTCAATAAATTCTCCACCATGGTCGGATCAGATGAATTTGACGTGTCAGCCAGTGAATGTCTCAAGGCACTGGATTAGGGACTTAATAAAGGTGGTAGCATCGTCTTTGTGTCAAAGGAACTCCTTCCAGCCTTTTCGGCTGTAGTCGTCAATGATGCCAATTGTGTAGTTATAGCCTTGGACGGATGCATCGAAGGGGCCCTGTAGATCCATATGTAAGTGCTCGATAGTCTTCTCGGCACGGTTTGAAGCAGTGTGGGGGAATGGTGCCTGGTGGTGTTTGCCTTTTGCACAGCCATTGCATGGAGATAGGTCCCCCTTGCCTTGAAGGTCCATACCAATGACTAAATTGTGTCGATCAAGGTAGCGGAGGCTTTTGATGCCTATGTGACCGAATTGGGCATGCCAGAGGTCGAGGTTGGGTTGCGACTGGGCAGTGAAGGCGACGTCATAGCGGGCAGTAGGTGGTGCGATAGCACTGTTGATTTCGTATAGGTTACCGTGGAGATGGCCTTCCATGACGATCTCGTTGTTAGGGTTTTTGATCATCAGTCGTCCACCACGCTTCGTAATCTCCATCCCTTTTCTGTCCATCTGGCTCTCCGACATGAGGTTATCGCGGGCATTTGGGCAGTAGCTCACGTTGACGAGCTTGACTGTGCGGTCTTGTCGGCCCTGTACAGATACATTGACTAGTACTGTGCCGGTGCCGAGAACTTGTAGTTCCAGCCCATCTTTAACAATGCCCTTGATGGTGTCGTTCGTCGGAGTGAATGTTGCGAATGCAGAGCAGTCGGTACAGATATGGTTGGTAGATCCGCCGTCGAGAATCCATCCGAAGCAGGAGCGGGAGGGGTCAGCACATGTGACATAGCTGGATAGGTCGGAATCTGATCATTTCGAGTCAGATTGATTGTCGTTGTCAGCAACAGCTTGGTTTGCCCGTTTGCTGTCATGATGGTGCGACGTTTTGGGTTAAGCGTCGTTTTTGCTTTTCAATCACTCGTTAGATTTGTTTCCATCCCTATCTTTACCCTTATCCTCCTCCTTGGATTTCCCCTTCTTTTCCTGTTGCTTTTTCATATAGCAATCCTCTGTGCGGTGGCCGTGATGGTGGTGGAACTCACAGTAGGGTTTCTCGTCTTTGTTTCCCTTGTTTCCTTTGTTCCAATGGCTGTTGGATTTGCTTGCATGGAATGACAAGGCAGTGGATTGGCTAGTACGTATGCCATATTCATCGCGGATGCGGCACTCGATTTCGGCGGATGTATATCGCTCGGGGAGGGCTGCAAACACATACATCAGCAAACCAACCCTCCTCTGCACAGACTGTAGAGTCTGTAATTTGGGTGACCTTTCTGTACAGAGTCAAATTTTGGCTGTGTGGGAAAAAGGTTGGTTTGCTGATGTAGTTCCATGATGACGGCATGGAGATGCATAGGAAGCAAGCAAAGAGGTCATCGGTGATGTCATGGTTCATCGTAATGATGTCCTGGCGTAGCGCCTTCATTTTCACGATGTGCTCTGTGGCGTCTTCACCAGAGTTAAAGCGGGTGGTGATGAGGCGGGTGATGGTAAGGGTCCAGTCCGTCGTGGTGGTACCAGCGTATAGTCACCGTGCTTCGGTCCACATTTCGTGTGCAAGTTGGAAGTGGCTGAGCTGCTGTAGCACTTCCGATTCCATGTGGGACGTGAGGATCGTGCAAACGAGGTTGTTCGCGCGTTCCCACCGGAGGCTGTGCAGTTGGTTTATGGTGATGTCGGGGCGCAGAAAGGTGGGGTCGAGATAAGTATGTAATGAGACCATTTGTAGCGCGTGGTGCATGGTAGTTTGCCAGAGTGCATAGTTTGGGTTGGTTACCGATAGTTTCGGGTCGATGCTCATCAGGAATTTATATTTTGATGGGTCGATGGACTTTTTCAACGTGGGGTGGCATCCGTTGTCGATGTTGTCTGTGTTTTCATCGCTGAAAATCCCGAGTGAGTTGAGGTTGTATGGAGTGGTGGGGCGAGTCTGTGGCGTGCTCTGGGGGAGCTGTGGGTTTGGGTTTGGACTCGAAGGCTGAGGGGAGCGCGAGTTTGGCCAGGTTGGTCCGAGCGAGGCGCTCGGGTTAAGATGCGTCATGTTCGATGTGCCACGTGAGTTGGTATGGTAGCTGGGTTGACTGTATCGGTCGTCCCAGGTGTCAGAGGTAGGGAAGATGGCCAGGTTGAGGTGTCCGACCATGCTGAGAGGCAGTTGGGGGGGTCCGGCATGTTGTGGGCTGTTGCCCTGAGGGTCATGGTATTGACCTGGGTAGTGATACATCATGATGGTGTGTGATACCGTATGGAAAAGGTTCGGGGAGGTCCCTGGGTCGTTTTCAGGCTTGTATGGTGTGTATCGTTGTCGTTTCTTAGGAATTAGATCAATAGATGCTAGGTGAATCTACTATATCCAATCCTCCAGACCCAATCTGATTATAAGCTGATGCTAGGACAACTCTAGCGATCAGATCAAACACTAGACAAGGAAAAGATCTTGCTAATGAGTGAGTTAGTGACTTAACCAATTGGCGCTCTGGTTGTTCTTCCTTATCCCGAGTCAAACTCAAGGAATAGGGTTGGCTTTCCTAGCTGTGTTGGTTCTATCTATTCTTAGATAGAGAAATAGCAACAATCAATAGA
>JBBPSU010000493.1:1636-11951 GCA_038093755.1 Tylopilus microsporus | reverse complement strand
TCCTCTAGATTGCTAGTGGTACTAATGCTGCATTAGCACTCTCGTATGCGTATGAATGGTGTCAAGGATTCGAAGCCTGGAAATTTAACAAAGCCAGACAGAACTGGCTGCTACGCCATGTTTGGTCGGAGCAAGCTGTAAGTTGAACGTTATTGTTTACCATTCCTGGTCACGCTGAGACCTGTACAGGTACCCGAAGGTTACACCCCGCTCGTGATCGGATACCTGTCTGGCATCAAGGGCGGCGCGAGAAAGGCTAGTACGCATGAACTATCGCACTTGACGACTCTGAGTTTGATTGCAGACGCTGGTCGATGAGTGCATTTCAAAAACCTCAGCCTCCCAGACGGACTCGATGCACCACTCTCAGCCGACCAATGATAATAATAAGACCGACCAGTCACGAGCCCAGTCAATCCTCGATGCACTCCGCGAGGAGAGCTCACACTGAGATTTCGACCAATTTCATAGCCCGAGGCATGGTATTCAAAACTCGACGACGGTGTATCGGGTACATAGAGATATTGTTGGTGGGTCAAGCGGAGACAGTGACCTGGACAGGTGCCACGACGTCAATCGGGCTGCTAACAACGGGGCGAACCCGCGTATGTTTCGCAAACGAATCCGTTGCCAGTTTGACTGCACCCGTGAATAACTCTTCCTCCACCTTGCGCGTACTCCCAACCGGTCCCAGTAAAGCTTCAAAGTCCTTTCGGACAAGATTGACGGCCGCAACATTAACCATGGCTGGTTGACCGTTCCGCAAGGTTTGCGGAACACCTGCGGTGTTGACCTGGCTCTCTGTCCAAATGGGCTTCACATCATCTTTACCAATGCCAACGTTGGCACGTCCACCGATCTTCACCCAATCACTTGTGCGATTGATGTTCAGCTGCGTAAAAACCGTGTCGACAGCGCGAATGAGACCATCAATTTGTTCGGCAGTGTGGCGAGGCGTGACGGTGATTCTCAAACGCTCCTCACCGACAGCGACCGTGGGATAGTTGATAGCCTGGACGTAGATGCCATGTTCGTGCAAGAGTTTGTCGCTTGCTAGCTTAGCAAGCCCTGCATCCCCTACGAGAACCGGGATGATGTGTGATGGTCCTGAAATTACAGGTATGTCCAATTCGGCGAAGCGCTCCTTGACTTTGCGAACGTTGACCTGCTTCAAAGTACGATCGCCAATATGATGTTTCTGGTACAGAATTGAGGCGCGAGAGCCGGCAACGCTAGCAGGAGGAAGAGAGGTCGTGAAGATGAAACCGGGAGCGTAGGAACGGATCACGTCGATGAAATCGCGAGAGCCAACGACGTAACCCCCAACAGAGCCATAAGCCTTGCCCAAAGTACCTGCAGAAGTTTCAGAAGACCCGGGGTCAAATATTGATGTCAAGCTTACCAGTAATGATATCAACACGGTCCATAACGCTACCCTTGATGGCCTCTGGGCTTTGGCCTGCCTTTTGGTGCGCCTCGAAATCAAGGTGTTCTGCGACTCCCGCGCCACGAGGACCATACAGCCCCACAGCATGGACCTCATCTAAGAATGTCAAGGCACCATACTTTTTAGCCAGATCACAGATTTCGTTGATGGGTCCGATGCTGCCGCACATAGAGTAGACGCTTTCGAACGCAATGATTTTTGGCGTTTCTTGAGGCCACGTCTTGAGCTTGCTTTCCAGGTCCTCCAAGTCATTGTGTTTAAAAATTACTTTCTTGGCGCCGGAGTGACGGATACCTTGAATCATGGAGGCATGATTAGACGCGTCGGAGAAGTACACCAAGCCCGGCAGCTTCGCTCCGAGGGTAGAAAGGGTGGCATCATTTGCCACATAGCACGAAGAAAAGACAAGGGCAGCCGGTTTCCTGTGTAAGGACGCTAGTTCTTTTTCTAAAGCGAGGTGCATGGCACTATTTCCAGCAATGTTTCGTGTTCCTCCAGCTCCGGCGCCATATTTGTCCAAGGTCCGGCTACCCATGGGAATGAATGAAAACAGTATTGGGCGTCATGATGTTTACGTACTGCATGGTTTCAAGGACTACTGGGTTATTTCCCATGCCGAGATAATCATTAGCGCACCAGACCTCGACTTCATCACTGACATTCCCAGTGTGGGCGAGTGGGAATTTATTCGCCAGCCTGTTGATATTATTGAAGTAGCGGTAAGACTGATCTTTGTGCTTCTTTTCGAGCTCTGTGGCAAAAAGCTGTTCGTAGTTGAAGGTGCGTTCATTGAGATCTTGTGCGCCAGCGGGTGGTACTGGAGCTGTAGTTATATGGAAGGGACAGCCTGCTGTGGGCTTGTCAGCGGCGTTTGGGGCGGGTTTCCCAGCTGAGGCAGTGTTTGCCTTCGCAGCGGCTGCGAGCTCCTCGGCCATACGGGCAGCTGCTTGAGCTGCCGAAGCATGGGGACATCTGGCGATATCGGCATCGGTAATCTGAGAGCCTGGGAATATGCCCTTGCTATGGTGAATTTTCTGGACGTCTGCCTGGGCGGCAACGCTGGCATAACCAGCCACCATCTGGGTGGAACGCATCTGCAAAGCGGGGCCCATGACAGGGCATTTCGTGGCTGACTCGGTAAGCTGGGACAGGGCAGGGAAGTGAGACGATGTAAGGGTAGAGAGAGACCGGAGTGTCTGCGTCTGCGTCCTGCCGAGGAAGGGGCATAATTTCTTGAAACGAGAGAGGGTCATAAGCTTGTCCATGGCGATGAACGGGATAGACACTATATGGTTGGTGAGTTGGCTTCAAGGGTTTCGATACAAGCTAATAGACGTACGGATTTCTATGAAGCGATACCGATGATCAAGAGGGAAAAAACGACTGGGCGGGAAGCTTTCGCCTCGGCTTATAAGAAGCTGAATTAGAGAGACTCTGATTGGCTGGCGGTGCTAATCACGTGCGAACTAAAATATCTCTCTCAAACACATCGAGTCGACAAGACGTATCTTGATAACTCGGCAATGTCTCACTCTCCCCTTGCCAGCTGGCAGCATCGATCCGGAGGTTGACAAGAGCCTTCCCGCTACCCACGAACGTGGAGAGCATCCTGGAAATGAAGCTATGACGGGCTCGCACGGTCGCTATCACCGCAGAAGCTATGCAGCGTCTTAAGTAAAAGTAAACGGGGATACAAGAAACTCGTTGACATCTGCGATCAAGAACAGCGTTCGAGTGCTGCGCCACAGCACGTCGTGTCAACCTGATCATTGGAGACTCGGATTTATTGATACGGCCAGATCCGTGCACTTAGAATAGTTAGGCTTGCTCAGGTAAATGTTATTAGTCATTAGTAACTGGTGGATTGCGCAAGGCAGCCGGCAACTATACGCGTGGCCCAAAGCGGACGGCCGAGTTGGTGACGCTGCTTCGTGCTAGCATCCAGATATTTCAGCACTTGGACTCATCCTCTGACCATCTTCACCCCTCTGTTATCTGAATCCAGTATAGTCCAATGGCCGCTTCGAGCTCATCTCTACACCTGCCAATCCCCCCTGCTCCGAGCATACCCCTCACCTTCTCAGCAAGCCTTAGGAGCTGGTTTGTTCCCGTTCACCATGACAATCTATCTGATCTAACGCGGAAGTCTCTCAGGTGGAGCGTCGGGGAGAAACAAGGTGCCGCAGCGGAAGAGCGGCTTTTGAGGTACGGAGAACGCCCCCAGCATACCGTGACTTTTCTGAGCTGAGCCCACTCTGTTGCTTTTCATCCAGACGGCTCCCTTTCTTCTTACCAGAAAGGATGACTTCCTCAGCCGTTGATGGTAGTCCGGTCATCGCTCGCAACGAACGGATAGAGCTCACATCTCCGAAGCATTATCTCAATACACTCTCGATCAAGGCTACGATTCCATCCCCGACAGCCCCTCCGCCCGCTGTTGTCGTGCACGGTTACGGTGCAGGTCTTGGGTTCTTCTTTCGAAACCTCCCTGCTCTAGCCACATGGGCCGGTAACCGTGGCACCAACGTCTATGCTTTGGACTGGCTCGGTATGGGCCGTTCTGCCCGCGTCCCGTTCCGAATTAAAGCCAAACGAGTTGACATCCCGGGCCGTGTTCGAGAAGCCGAATCTTTCTTCATTGATTCTCTTGAGGAGTGGCGATCCAAGATGGGTCTAGAAAAAATGACTCTCATTGGACACTCACTTGGTGCATATTTCAGTGTCGCATACGCACTCCGATACCCCACTCGGGTCCATAAACTCATCTTACTCTCCCCCGCTGGCGTGCCACATAATCCCGATAATTTATCAATGCCTTCAAGAGAGTTGACCGACCCCGCCGACTCTGCCACTTCGGTTAGTGCCCCAGCGGAGCCCGCTTCTGCGTCTGAGATTCGGCGTATCCGTAACCAACAAAGAGCAGCCAGAAAGGACGAGAGTCGATCTCAGAGGTTGTTCGCCTATCTGTGGGAGGAGGGGTGGAGTCCGTTTCAAGTTGTACGTTCGACACTATTCTGGGGTCCCTTGCTAGTGGGCAAGGTTAGCCTGTTCTCTACGATCAAAGCCCCCAAGCTCACGAATTCAAAGTACTCGAGCCGTCGCTTCAGTGGTCTGACCGAAGACGAAACCCGCGACATGCACGATTACATTCTCAACATAACCCTTGCTAAAGGTTCAGGAGAGTACTGTATATGTGAGGTTTACCGACTCCTAAGCTACCACTAGCTCATGGTCTCAAGCTCACATTCTCGCACCCTACGCTTATGCACACATGCCCTTGGTTGATCGGGTGCCCACATTGAAAATACCCATCACGTTTGTTTGTCAGCGTGCTAGTTCTTTACCTTGGGTACAAATACCAACTCACCGATTTTCAGACGGCCAACACGACTGGATGGACCCCGTAGGGGGTCTTCAAGCTATACACAATTTACGCCAAGCAGGTAATGAGAATGGGCGCATGTTTGTCATCCCTAGTGCTGGCCATCACCGTAAGGTTACCACAACATTACTTCTTGGATCTAATCGCATGCATGTTATCTAACAGTATACCTCGACAATCCGACTGCCACGAATGACTTGATCATCGAAGAGCTTGATCTTGCTGACCAACAGCAATGATACCCTTCAAGTTGAAGAACCCAATTGTTCTAACACTGGAAATCTATTTAACACGCTAAATTAATTGACTATCCCTGATGATAGGTTACTATGGAAGTAGTCATGTATGTCACAGGTCTCGTTCAGGTTCTATCTGATTACATATGTCCCCAATTTATGGAGTGTCGTGTAAGTCCTATAATCCACATGTCAAGTGACAAGTACAGTTTACATGGAAGCATCTTCGCATCAATAATAAATAATTGTGTGTTGAACGCATGTTTTGTTCCCCCGAAGTTGTGAAGTGTCAAGCCTTCGAAAAGACGGATGGCGCCACTTGAGGAGCCGGCAACAGGAAGACGAAGCGATCAATCATTCCTGCAGGATGGCTCTTACCAATGTTTACTTGGGCGTTCCCCGCCACTGAACGAGAAAATGATCACGAGTAGTAGCGTCAAAGGAGGACGCTCGTGCAGTATAATTGCGTACCCGGGACGAGTATGCGGGGTTCAACTACTAGTACACAGTCGTCCTGTCTAACCCACTGGCGTGCCAGATAAACGTTCTGGGTAGCGAACTTTGATCCTGGCAGCCAGGTCTTCCTCATATATCTGATCCGGCCCAAGTTGATTTCCTAGAGTAAGCCACCTTTTGAGAGCCAGTGTCAGGAGCACCCAGGTCGATTGCGTAAACACTTACCCAGGTCTGGTGTTATGCTTCCTTCCAAAAATCTCGACTTTACGTCCGCCAGGACACATCCGTTCAATAAGACCGTAGACTTCATCTGGTTTCCGACTTGTCTCCCGCACCTCACTCACAATCACGTCTGTATCAAGACCCCGATTGACCCAGCTCGGAAACTTTAAACTGCCGGCTTCATCAACATGGGTTTTGACACCAACGAGCATGTGTTCCTTGGTGTGATTTAGCCAATGGCCAGTGCGGCCAGTGCGGATGACGCGTTGTAACTGAATCGCTCAGTACTTGCAGGTGAATTTGTGCTCGTGGGAATCACCTGATTGGTTTTCACCCAGACAACTTCGTCTACGCGTGTATAGCCCCAGACTCGAAGGCATTCTCGGCCAACTTCCATGGCACGCCCGGTGACCCACAAGAATAAGAGGCCCTCGTCTTGAAGAGTGGGAATGGGCATAGCCCGCATCTCGTCATCAGTCATGGTTCCGTAGGGTAACTGGTCAGATCGATGCGTCACCATGTCGTTCCAATGAATAGTGCATGAACGACCTACACTCATGTGGATATCCCATGGAGGGTCCGCCATGATTACATGGAATTTTCCGAGAACCGAGTAATCGAAACGCCGAAGGTCGCAATTGATCCATTGAGGGGGGAGCTATACGAATGCAAAGTAACGAAAAGCGTGCAGTCCAGTTGAGCGTGAGGCATACCGTTTGCATAGCCTTGCCTTCGGGTCCCATGCCAATTTCTAGCTTGAAAGGGCTCCGGGTTCTCTGCGACCCCCTCCATCCTGTATCACTACCCGTAGCCTGAGCGTCTTTTTCGTCCCAGTCGACTTCGAAATGTAAGTATCGGCATGGAGCCTTTTCTTTTCCCCTCCCTCCCGCTCCAAGACCCGAAGGGAGGGAGACCCGGGTGGTGTTACCGGAAGTGAAGGGTGGAATTGACGGTGATTGCGCGTACGTGGGCTCGGAGTAGCAAGTATTGAGATAGGAGCAATGACCAAGAGATGGATCGGTGTGTGGTCGAATCAATGGCTTGAAGTGTACACGATCGCAGATGGCAGAGGGTGAGGAAACGACTCCTGAGCATTCTCGACGTGCCTTGGCACAGTCCTCTTTCGTAATGTAGGAACACACGGGGCTGAAGCGTCCACGAGGCGCACAGAACTGAGGGGAACAGCTTCTTTTTCAACGACAGGAACCACTGGAATTGTGACGACATACCCGTTCGGCCATAAGACGCCCCTTTGCAGTAGCCCTTTGGAGCATGGAATAGACTTCCCTCAGCTCTTTGCCCAAGTTTGCAAGTGGAGTTGCAGGAGGAGGTGAACGGGTGAGACTCCTGGAAGAATGCTCATCTGGATCGTCGCCAGCCGCAGAGTCAGCTTCCTCGTCGACAGGTGGTCGCTTGCGCTTGCGAGGGTTCATTGTGTCTCCCTGGGCATTTCCCAGGTGAACATCCGTGATGGTCAAGACACCGCCTTCGCGAGATAATGACACGTTCCCATGTTCCCAGCGGCTAGAAAGACTCTCCAAAATGAGCTCAAGACGGTGTAGATCTGTCAAACGTAAATGATATGACGAGGATGGTGTGGCCTTGGTGGCGATCAAGGAGAGCAAAAGGTCCGTGGAGCTGATTGGGGTCGATATCCTGCCGGACGTGAACACATCGCGAATAGCTGAACTCACTGTGGCGTTGTCGGTCATGAAGCGGTCGCTTGAAGCTTGAAGCACATACATGGATGGATGCCAGCCCCATACAAATAGGGAAATTCTGCTCACCCGGTGTGCCCAGACAAATGCAAAAGTCTGCTGCAGTCCATACTTTCTTGCCTACTAAAAATAGCGACAGAGGGTAGCACAAACAGACAACGCCCTCGCCTTTTACTAGGGCGTTCCGTGGGCTGCCCTCGCTTGAATGTCGCATTAGCAATTTTTCAACACTCAGCTTGCTCTGAGACAACCAACTCTCACGTTGGCCCCTTTCTTTTCTTTTCTTGCTGCGCACTCTTCTCTTTTGCATCCATCTAAGCGTTCAGTCGTTTTGTCATGTCTGAGTCGACAACATTCGCAGGGCCGTGGTCTTCCCTTCCGACCTCACTGACTCCATGGATGTAAGCATCATGCTCTTTTTGATTTCTGGATCCCTCATTTCCTCCTAGTTTCGATGTGATTCAGTCGATGGGCTACTCCCAGATGACACCAGTGCAAGCAGCCACGATACCTCTTTTCATGCGGCACAAGGACGTCGTTGTAGAGGCCGTCACAGGCTCGGGAAAGACCCTCGCTTTTGTTATCCCCGTACTGGAGCGGCTCGTGAGGCGAGGATCTGCATTCCGGCCAAACGAGATCGGCGCGCTGGTCATAAGTCCAACGAGGTGACGAATATCGTCCGTTTTCAGAAGACAATCTGACATGGTCAATCCAGAGAGTTAGCGACTCAAATACACTTGGTGTTTTCTTCATTCCTCGCTGCGCAACCTCCTCCGTCACGTCCAGACGAATCTACAGACTCACCGATACCAACATATCCCCCACCACTTCTCCTTGTCTCCTCCGATGAATCATCTCCGGCTCAAGATGTCCAACGATTCATAGACACCAATGCTGATATTGTAATAGGCACGCCCGGTCGTGTGGAGGAATTTCTACTAGGTAGAGGAAAAACGGTTGTGAGCGTGAAAGAACTCGAAGTCTTTGTCCTCGACGAGGCTGACAGGTGGGATGCATAGGTGACATATTTGATCCGTCCCATTTACACATCCATCCACTCCACAGGCTCCTTGACTTGGGCTTCCAGAATTCGCTGACACGAATAATAACGCGTTTGCCAAAGCAGAGGCGAACGGGACTTTTCAGTGCGACGATGACAGATGCTGACGCATTGTCAGAACTTGTAAGAGTGGGGTTGCGCAATCCCGCTCGCGTAGTCGTCAAAGTTCAGTCCAAAAAATCCGTGAAGCGGTCCTCGGACGGCAAGCCAGCGAAAGGCGAAGTCATCGAGGAGAGGCGGATACCTGCAGGGTGTGTTGATCATTTCATGCTCTGCACTTTTGCATCCTTGAAGTTCACTGGCTCTTTATAGACTCCAAAACTTTTATATCCGCTGCCGAGCTTCCGAAAAACTGGTACAACTTTTGCGGGTCATCGAGCATGAAGTTTCATCGCACAAAGCATCGCATTTCATCGTCTATTTTGCCACGTGTGCATGTGTAGACTACTTTTACAGAGTGAGTCATGTGCAGCGTTCATAATCCAGGAACGTCTGTTTGATAGGATTGGCTAGGTTTTTCCGAAGTTTCTGATCCCTGACTCCAAGCTTTTTTCACTGCATGGTCACTTACTTCCAGCGGCCCGAACGCGTGCACTTTCAGCCTTTTCGTCGTCTCTCGCATCCTCGAGCTCGCCGTCAATACTTCTGTCAACAGATGTCGCAGCAAGGGGGCTAGATCTACCACATGTTGATGTCATCGTTCAGTTTGATCCACCCATCGATCCCAAAGCGTTCTCGCATCGCTGTGGGCGGACGGCCCGTGCAGGAAGGAGCGGAAGAGCATATGTATTTCTCGTTGGCAGAGAAATAGAATATATCGGTTCGCTGGATCGTTTGGAATACAGCTGCTATCCTGTTGACCACTTTCTTCGTAAAGATTTCCTAGCAGTACGCAAGATCCCAATTAGAAAACATCCCGCCATCCAGGCTGGTGGCATCCTTCCGGAGCAAGGCCCAAGTGAGCCTGAGTCAGATGACCCAGCTGTCGCCTCATTTTTATCACGAATACGTGCAACCGTCCTAACAGACCGCGCTTTCTACGACAAGGTAATTGACTACGCTGCTTACCTGCATATTTCGTGACATTCAAGAGTATATCATAGGCAGTGAAAAGCTTCGTGTCTTTTGTGCGGGCATACTCCAAGCATGAAGCATCGTACATCTTCCGAATCCAAGACCTCGATCTCATCGGCGTCGCTAAAAGCTTTGGACTCCTCCGTCTGCCCCGCATGCCCGAGCTCAAGGACGTGGACATGTCGGGGTGGGAGGACGCGTCGTTGGATGTAAGCCCTCTCTGTTCTGCTGTCGTCGTACGTGCAATGTTAACTCTTTGGGGGTAGTGGGACGCCTATGCATATGCAGACAAGGCGCAAGAAGCGAAACGACGCGCGTCCCTGAGCACACCACAGGCACAGAAAGAGACGGCGGAGACCCGCGCCGTGAAGCGCAAGCGCAATGCGCCTTGGAGCCAGCAAGCGGTGAATAAGGAACAAAAGGAAAGACGCAAGGTGAAAAGGGATAGAAAACGTCAGTGGCTCAAGTCCCAGACGGGATCTGGCTCTAGTGCGACGACGCTCGCCCAGTCTCAGTCGGTTAAGGAGAGTCGGGACGACGAGGACGACTGGGATGAATTCGCCAAGGAAGAGCGGTTGGCTAAGAAAGTACGCAAAGGAACAGTCACGCAACAGGCGTTTGATGCGGAGTTTGGGGACCTGTAGGAAGTTCGGTTGTACTGCGTCCCAATGATGCTCGTTGCGAAACACACACGACGCGATGCGCAAGCAAGTCAAGAAA